>CM046442.1:98331620-98509466 GCA_025506515.1 Flaveria trinervia | reverse complement strand
AAATTGATGATCGTGGTGTTTTAATAAAGAACAAAGCAAGACTTGTTGCATAAGGATACACCCGAAGAAGGTATAGATTATGATGAAGTGTTTGCACCAGTTGCAAGACTTGAATCTATTCGAGTTTTTCTCGGCTTATGCTTCATTATGAAATTTAAGGTGTATAAAATGGATGTAAAGGGTGCATTTTTATATGGTCCAATTACTGATGATGTATTTGTGAAGCAACGTCCAGGCTTTAGGATGCACAATTTCCACATCGAGTATATAACTGAGTAAAGCTTTATATGGACTTCATCAAGCCCTTAGAATTTGGTATGAGACGTTATCACAACACTTAATCCAACATGGATACACACGAGGGAAAATTGATCCTACTTTATTCATAAAGAAGGACAATAATGATCTTTTATCTGTACAAGTGTATGTTGATGATATCATATTTTGGTTCTACATGTCCAAAATGTGCAATGAATTTGAAGAAATAATGATCTCGATTCCAATGAGTTTATGGGAGAGATTAACTTCTTTCTGGACTTCAAGTCAAGCAAACTACAGATGGAATCTTCATCAATCAAGAAAAGTTTGTTGACAAGCTCTTAAAGAAATTTAAGTTGCAAGACTGTCAGTCCATACGAACTCCAGCAGATGTTAACACCAAGATTGAACCTGATCCAAAAGGAAAATCTATTGACCAAACGTTATACAATCAATGATTGGATCTTTGATGTATCTTACTGCATCTAGACCAGACATTATGTATGATTTGTGTATGTGCCAGGTATCAATCAGACCCGAAAGAATCCACTTAATTGCTGTCAAAAGAATATTCAGGTATCTCAAAGGAAACCAGCCTTAGGGCTTTGGTATCCTTACGAGGGAACTTTGAATATATGGATATATGATATGATTATGGTGGATGTTGTCAAGAGAAAATCTACTTCGGGTGGTGTCAATTCTTGGTCCCAGATTAGTCTCATGGCAATGCAAGAAACAAACAAATGTCTCTGTTTCAACTGCAGAAGCTGAGTACATTGCTGCATCAGCAGATGTTCTCAAATCCTTTGGTTGCAAAATCAATTACTAGATTATGGATTCAACTTTCTTAAAACACCAATCTATATTGATACCACAACTGCTATGTTCATAACAGCTAATCCTGTTCAACACTCAAAAACAAAAAATCGAAATTCGATATCATTTTCTTAGAGATAACTCTGAAAAAGGATTAATCATATTGATTCAAATTGCAACAGAAAACAATTGGCAGATCTATTTACTAAAGCCTTCCTACCAGGACGGTTTGAGTACTTAGTAGAATCAATTGGTCTTATAATCATATGTGATCTCCCTAAATCAAAAGATCATAATAAGTGATACTCTCATTGTGAATTGCCTGTTTATATTTTTGTGTGTGTGTGATTTTATGTTTTTCATAGAAAAATCAAATACAAAAATATATATCAAAATACAAAAATATTTTTTTTGGAAAGGATTATGTTTTGCATATGTGAGAAATGATAGTACATTAGTGAGATCAGTTGCATACTTCACTCATTCATAAAGTCTAGACATGATCAGATATGATGTGTAGCTAATATCTGACTATTATGCTGAAAAGTAAATTCTTGTGATCAAACTAAACATACTGCTTGTGTGTATTCATCTGAGTACTTTTGAGTTACTTTAGCTTTCAGAATGATGTTTGTTAAGATACATCTCTCACACCTGTTGAAACTATGTGAAATCATGAGATCTGTTACAAAGCATCATTTCACTTCTCTGTTATGAGTCATCATAGACCTGAAGTATGAGATATCCTCTGTTGTAAGTCATTACAGACCTGGATTCTCTTTTTGATGCAAAAGATGCCAATGTGCACAACCTATTCAAAAGAATAGTCAGAGCTGATCAAATGGTTATCCATGATCATCCTCTATTACTAAGTAACATGAACTCTGATGATATCTATGTTTCAGGTAATAAGTTGAGCATGTGTTCTTCTTACATTTCTAATGATAGTTGAATTCTCTTAGTCTCTGTATGTTTTACATCATGTCATATCTAAATCAACACTAATCAATCCAAGAATTGAAAAGTAAGTGAGTTGATAGTTGTGTCAAATCACTCATTGTCTGTCCTTAGATCTTGTATCTCCTTTGCTGTGATATCACTGACCTGGAACATACTTGATCAGGATTTATTCATTGTCTATGACTATCCACATTCATTTTATTTTAATGTGCTGATCTTCATTAATATGATCTCTCTGCAGACATTTATTCTATGTTTAATATTAGATTTTAATTCTATTTTCATTTTCTTTTATGCATGTCTTTTGTGTGACGGCAATGTCTCAATGTGATGTGTGATCTTATTCTCTTTCATAAGAACTTATAAGTTTTTCAAACTTAAAAGTTTAGGGAGTAATAATGAAAGAGTTTGTTCAAAAATATTCAATAATCATAATCAAAATTTGAAATGTTGAATTGAAAGATGATGCTTTATGTTCAAAGTATTTGTGTAAACTGAAAATAATAATGTTTTGACAATACAATATGAATACATAATCTTTACAAATAAATGATTTTAAGTTGAAAAGTATGATATTTGATGTTATGATGAGACTAAAATGAAGGGACAAAAGAATTTAAAAGAAATTAAAAGAAATACAAAATAAAAATAAAAATAAAATCTATAAATTGAAAGTGCAAAATGCAAAAAGTTCAAATTGGGATCTAAAGGTAAAAAATGTGAAGTGAAGAAATTGGAAATCACAGTGTTTAAATCATGAAATTCAACTCATGCACCTAAACAGTGCACATGCGCCTCAATAGGAGCATGATGAAATTCAGGATTATACAAGTGTTGGACGTTTCCCATGCGTCTAAACAGTTGTAATACATCTGAAAATTACAAGGGTTGGGCGTTTGTGATAATCCCATGCGTCTAAATAGTGTGTTAGACGTATGTGATATCTCATGCGTCTGCATAGTTTCAAAACTTCAAGTGTTAGACGTTTTACAAAGTCCATGCGACTGAACAGTGCAAAAGCGCCTAAACAGTGCTTATGCGACTGAACAGTTCTCATGCGTCTGACTTAAAAGGCACAACAGTGCTCATGCGTCTAACAAAATAAGTGAATTATAGGTTTTCATACGCCCAAACAGGACCATACGTCCAAACAGGGCTCATTAGCCTAAAATTCACTTATATATATTGAACACTTATGCGTATTTCTCATTCACTTCTTCAAAATTCTCAGAACCAAAACCCTTGAACTGCGACTGTCAGCATCATTACATCCGTATTTCATCTGAAATCGAATCAAATCATTTGAGTATACATTGCATTTGAATATATAAACATAAGTTTGTGATTCAAATACATAAATTTGGATTAATCAGTGATTTGTAAGAGACGGTTGAATGCTATTTGGGCGTTCGAACCATATAATCCAAGTTTAAACAGATCAAATAAGTATTATATCAAAAATTGATACTGGATTAGTGATGAGAACACATTTGCGAGTCTGATGATGTATTTTTTTGATGTTAAGTGAATTTTTTTGAAATCAGTCGACTCTGCATAAGTCGAAGAAAGAATGAACAGACAGTCAGTTTTTTGAACAAAATAAATAAAAAAATTAAAATAAATAAATTGAAATGTTAAATAATTAATTCAAATGAATTAAGATAAATTTCAAAAGTCAAATAATACAAATTCGAAAGTAATACAAATTGAAATCTTAATTCATAAGTAAAAAATAAAGTAAAAAGGTCAAATTCAAAGGTTAAAATAAAAGTCATATATAGAAATAAATTTCATTAAATCAATATTCAATGTTTTCATAATTCTTTTGTTGTGTTTTGCAGATGGCAGAATTAAAATTTGAGCCAAAACACAATGTAGCTGTTTTTTTTGAGATGAAAACAGAGAAGCTACGGGATATGAAGACATTATCAGATTTTTACTCAGAACAAAATATGTTTATGTCATGTGTGCAAGGCCTATGATAAATGGAAGAATGATTAAAAAATTCTGGAGAACTGCTCAAGTTGAAAGAGATGATCAAGGAAATAAAGTTTTAAGAGCCTTTATCACTTCAGAAAGAATGCTTGAAGTTTCTGAAGAAGCAATTAGACAAGCTTTAAGACTGGGATAATGATCCTGAAGATTTATCTGAATATACATTTAATGAATGTAGAGAGTGTTTCTACAGATGGGCATCCAGATCATTTCCCTAAGAAACAATTTTTCAGAGCTCGTGTATTTAAGCATTGGAAGCTTTTATGCTATATCTTTAACATTGCATGTCAAAAAGAAGTGCGGGTGGGATTCATTCCCTGTTGACATTGCATCTCCAATTGTAGCATTATCCACAACAGAAGATTTAATATGGCTAATGGATAATGAATGGATTCATTTTTAATCTGGAAAGAGGAGTAAGGCATAAGTATCTGATGTACCCAAGATTTCTTCAACTTCTCATTAATGATGCAAATCCAGATCTGTATGCTGCTGAAGTTATTGGTGATGGATTCAGCTAGAGCACATGTCAGAGAGTGTGTACAAAAGACTGGCAATGATAACGGGTGCTCAAAACATTCCAGTTTTTGATTATATCAGGAATGTATCAATGGATGAAGTTGATATTACTCAGCCACACTTTCATCTAACTGAAGAAGAACCAATAGATCCAAATGATCTGATTGAAGATGTAGAAGTTGATGAAGAAAGTGATGATGATATGTCAGAAGTTTCATCAAGTGAAGAAAGTGATGATGATGATGATGAAATGATGATGTTACTGAAGTAAATCAGAAGGAAATGAAGAAGGAATGTTGAAGATACTGAAAATGAGCCACAGGCTATGATTGAAGAAAATGTTGAGGAAGCTATAACAAAATAAATTCTCAAAATCAAACATCTGATTCTGATTTTATCAATGATATTTCATTCAATCCAGTATTTGAAATTGATGAAAATGAAGGAGCAGAAGAAATACCTGTTAGTATGTCACAAAATGTGTCTATACAAACAGAGGAAATATTGAAGTTGATGTGATTGAAAGATTGAAAGAAGAAAATGTAAACAAAGAAAAGGAGATTGAAAGTTGAAAGTTGAAAATGAAAGAATGAAGAGATAATCAATGCTTGTGAAAAAGAAATTCAAAAGCTCAAAGATGAAAATTTAAGTTGTCCGAAGAAAATGTGTTAAAGATGAAAAGTTGTTAGTTTTGCCCAGATAGAGAAGATTGATAAAGAACTTTGAAGTTATGATTAAAGATTATGATAGTCTTGAGGAGAAATTCAAGAAGTTATCTGAAGAAAATGAAATCTTAAAGCTGAATTGATAAAGAAAGAGAAGCTCAGAAAGCTATATCTCCAGTACATGTGATTAGTACTGAGGTGCAGAGTGAAGAAACTCTTGAACAAAGAAAAGGCAAACGGAAATGAATGATTAGAAGATATTGATCAAACTGAATCTCTTCTAAGCTTCAAAGAACTGAAGAATTGGTTGAAGAGCAAAATGTTCAAGAACAGATTGATGATTTAGATGATATTGAAGAAATATATAATGATGATTGGTATGATGAGTTCTTGAGAATAAAGATATTGATGAAGCTGAATTTGGGTCACAGTTCTCTTCACAAGAACATATACAAGAACAAGATGAAGTACCACAGGATTTTGAAGAAAAATATAACTAGTTGTGAACATGAAATACAATAGAGTGTATTTGGATGGACTGACTGTTTCTCAAATTAATGATGAATATGAGAATGCAGAGTCAGTTGCTTCAATAGATCCAAATGAGATAGTGGTTGAGCATGGTGAATGGATAAGAACACAGGAGGTTATAAATGTAGAAGAACTGTCTAGTTCTGAGCTGCACCATCCTGATCCTGATGATATGAGTATTCCTGCTCTTAGATCATGGTTGCAAGCTAGAAATTATCCATGGAGGAAGCTGAAGAGATTACAATCTGTATCCCTAAGAAATCTTGTAAGAAGCTTTCAAGAAATTGAGAAACAAATGAAAAGATGATAGTGCTTGATACAGATAACCCTCAGTATCTTGAGATAACAAAAAGAACAAGAATGTTGAAGCCTCAGGAAATAAAACAAATGTCAAGACTTGATGATGCTCACACTCATAGAAAAGAATTGATGGAAATGTTTGCTGATCTTGAAGACAAACCTATAAACATCAACTGATCAAAGGAATATTCTCGATAGTTCAAGAACAACAGCAGATTTAGTAAGAAATATATTGCAGAAAGGACAATCAGTTGCTGAACTATTGAATGCAATGATTGCTCCACTTTTACAAACCAAGTAAAGATCATTGCATGGAAGTATGATGAAGTGTTTGATGCTTCTTGATAAAGAGAGTAAATGCTGTATGTGACGTTTATCATTTTTACTATAGTATTATAAAACTTCCGGTGCAAGACTTAAAAAAGCTTAATAGACTACCTCTGATCAATCCTACTGATTCAAAGCATGGAAGATGTTTGTAGAATTATTAAGACGTGGACTGGATAGATCAAGTAATTTTCTTAACACAAGATGCGATCAAGAAGACAGGAGTATTTTGTTACTTTGAAGAAAAACAAGAAACTTAAGGGAGTTCAATCAGAAGAAGAACATTCGTTCATAGAATTCTGTGATAAATATTTTGAAAAAGTACAACTCCTGGACTAAAAGTGATTGAAAGTACAAAACTCAAAGCCAATTCTCAGATGGTTTTATAACACTGTACATTTGAGCTGAAGTTAGTCCAAATCTAGAAAGATGGGATGAGGACATGATTACTTTATTTGGAGTTTTTGAGCTAAAACTGTTACATCCAAGTTATCTCATTTTTGTCAGTACAAAAATTTGATAAAGTATCTCCTGAAGTGGCTGAGCAAGACAAGAAATATTTCATTTCTATTATCAATGTGATGAACGCTGCCATGGAAAGAATTTCTTTGAGAAAAGCGCTTGCGTATGCCAACATTGTTAAGAAAGATATTAAAGATATTGAATTCATGAGAATATCAAGAAAAGGGTTCTTAGAAGTGTATTCAAAGGAAAGTAACAAACTCATTGAGTTATATGCTAACATTGATATTTCATGTCTTTCAAAAGACACATTGGAAAGAATGGATAAGATGGAGATTAAAACAAATGAAGCTAAACCAGAACAAGGCATTCTTGCAAGTAATTCAAGTCGGCTATATCAAAAGCTTTGAAAGAGTTAGAAATATACAAACAGAAGCCAATGTTCAAAGTCAAAGAAGAACCAGCAGATTTCTTTGAATGATGAAGTCAAGGCTGAAAATAGAATTGAAGATAGAGTCAGCAGTCAAGCTGAATATTTTGAAGTATAAAGACCATGTCAATCTTAGGGAGAGTATTGTTAAGTGCTCTAAGAAAGATTAACATGTTGTCTTTATTTGTCTTTTGATATTTTGTAATAGTATACGGACTATTTCTGTAATTTGTTAGTTCCTTTACTTTGTGTTTTGAGTATAAATAGCTTAGATTTGCAGTAGATAAAAATGAATACACAAGAATTCGAATCTGTTTTCATGCTTGTAATTGTCTTAGCTTGATATGAAGGAAAACTTGAATTTTATTGATATCTTGTTTTGATTTGATTACTTTGTGTGAATTTCATTGAATTGTGTTACAAATCATCACAGATATATTCATTTGATCCTATCATGAAGAAGGTAAGGCAATAGATGAATCTAGGTCCAAGGGGGAGTTTGTTGATACATGTGTCCCTAGTTTCTGATCTTAATGTAATATCTTTGTATTGTCTTACGCTTATGTAAATGTAATAGTTGGGTACTTAATGAAATACAAGTACTTGGTTGTGTTTATAATGTTTAATATTTCATTAATGAGTTGTTTAATGCATATTGACTTGATTATATAGGTTTGTGATTGTTTGAATTGTTATGCATAATGATATAATATTGAATACATTCAAACTTTGTGAAGTGAAGTTCTCATGCGTCCGACTGGACCATGCACCCCAACAGTGGTCATGCGTTCGAATGGCCATGCGACTGAGTGTCCATGCGCGTGAATAGTTCATACGCCTGAAGAACTTCATGCGTCTGACTCGATCGCACGACTGAAAACTCAATCGCACCACTGAACACTCAGTCGCGCCACTGAACACTCAGTCGCGCGACTGAACACTCAGTCACGCGAATGGATCAACCGCATGGCTCAATCGCACGAATGAACCATGCTAATGGTTTAGTCGCCCAAATGAGCAACCCTAACCTATAAATACCACCTAATTCATGGAAGAATGTAAGTATTGAATCCACTTCGACTCCAGACGTACCCTAGGTGTCCAGAAGCCTCTAAGTTCGTACTTCAAGTTCATAGAATGCTGTAGATCGATTCCTAATCGATTCTTGACGTTAGATTCAATACGTTATTGTGTCTACGTACGTTCTCATTGATTGGATTGCCAATCAAATAGGATTCTGCACTGTTTGGTTTGGTTTAACACGTTAATCAGTTGGTGTTTAGTTCAAATACCAGATCCCAACAAGTGGTATCAGAACCGGTTACTGCTGGAATGATCTAACAATCATTCTAGCAACCCGAGCTCTTGATTTCTAGATCAAATTTCAGATCTTGACGTTATACCCACTTCGTGTTTTGCTCAGATCGTGTTACGTGTGGTGTTTCTATGTTAGAAGGAGATGGAGATGATGGTGATGATGATGATAGTGATGATGATGATGATGATGATGATGCTCAAGGGGATGACACTGATGCAGGTGATGATGTCGGTGATGATGATGATGAAGAAGGAGATGCATGTGCATCTACATCAGCTTAAGGTAAAGAGAGGCGCACAAAGAAAAATCAAGACCAAGGAGCCCCATCATCTTCTGCTAATCCTACTAACACACAAGTTATTCAAGACAAGAGTAATGCATTGTCGATTATATTATTTAAATCATGTGTATTTGAATATTGTATAAAATAAATGTAATTAATGTTTATGGTTATTATTGATGTTTACTGCTTTGATTGTTCACTAATAGTTGATGTGTTACATGTTTTGCATCAAGCAGATCCAAATTTTCAAGGAGATAATATGATGTTGCTCCCCTCCAACAGATCAAGTCTTAACTCACAATGATTCTTGATCTGCAGGAATTGTCAGGAGATCAGTGAATTACACTTCTGAAGAAGGAGAGATAATTCATGATCTCACCCACGAGCAACTGGCTAAAATGTTCCGACTCAATCCTCATGAGATCGTGAAAGATGCGCCAACAGTCCATGTTGAAAGTGATGACGAGCTCAAGGACATCAATGAGAAAGAGATCGAGGATATCACAACAGCTCACTATCCAGAGTATGCTGACAAAGAGGGAATGCGGTCCCCAATTTGGGTGATTCCCTAGTCAGTGATACATTTGATATAATGGATCAGATGGAACAATAGACTGAGAGGGTCGAATAACAAGCTGAAGCCTCAAACGCAGATGTTGATATAAGAAAGGCTAAACGGGCTGCATGTTTTGAGGAGATCCGAGCACAATGCTCTGCTCCTAAACCAAATGTATACACCAAGATCTACAGAATAAAGAAACATCAAAAAGTGTCAGGCAAGATTATCGCATGGGCTCATTTTGATGATCTTAATGTATACGCGATAAAGAGAGAGATGGGTATCGAGTACTTTAGATTCCCGCATGATCTAAAGTCTGTACCTGGTTTTGAGCACAACCAGCTGGCTAAACTAAAGTTACTATATGCTGACCCAGGAAGATGTCAGGCTAGTTTGAGGCTGCCTTGAAGAAAGAGTACCACATGAGGTGGGTCAACTTTAAACCTCAACAACATACGAGGTATATCAGACGTTCTGAAGTTGATCCCATAACTGGAAAGCCTAAGATAATGCTCAAGTGGAGTCCCCCAAGAACAATCTCAAGAATCCCTCTCAGGGAAATCCCGCAGGACTTCACACCACACTTTAAATGGTGGCACTATGATTGGAGAACAGGAGAGGCGGTCATAGTTCTGAACAAAGAAGGGAAAATGGATACTATCAGGGTATTTGACCCAATGTGGCTTACAAACTTGTCTACTAATGATGTATACACATTATACAAGTGGCCACTGATCTATGACACACAAGATATTGTACAAGCCATCCAATTCCAAAATGTGATATGACTCTGCTTTTCGTTTGAGATACACGCAGGAGTCATAAGAGAGGAGAAGTATAAGAAGTACGATGAGGTTATGAAGAAGGTAACACAATAGATGAATCTAGGTCCAAGGGGGAGTTTGTTGATACATGTGTCCCTAGTTTCTGATCTTAATGTAATATCTTTGTATTGTCTTACGCTTATGTAAATGTAATAGTTGGGTACTTAATGAAATACAAGTATTTGGTTGTGTTTACAATGTTTCATATTTCATTAATGAGTTGTTTAACACATATTGACTTGATTATATAGGTTTGTGATTGTTTGAAGTGAAGTTCTCATGCATCCGACTAGACCATGCGCCCTAACAGTGGTCATGCGTCCGAATGGCCATGCGACTGAGTGTCCATGCGCCTGAATAGTTCATACGCCTGAACAACTTCATGCGTCTGACTCAGTCGCACGACTAAACACTCAGTCGTGCGAATGGATCAACAGCATGGCTCAATCGCACGAATGAACCATGCTAATGGTTTAGTCACCCGAATTAGTAACCCTAACCTATAAATACCACCTAATTGGTGGAAAAACGTAAGTATTGATCCACTTCGACTCCAGACGTACGCTAGCTGTCCAGAAGCCTCTAAGTTCATACTCCAAGTTCATAGAACGCTACAGATCGATTCCTAATCAATTCTTGATGTTAGATTCAATACGTATTGTGTCTACATGCGTTCTCACTAATTGGATCGCTAATCAAATAGGATTCCGCACTATTTTCATTGGTTAACACGTTAAAAAGTTGGTGTTTCGTTCAAATACCAGATCCCAACAAGTGGTATCAGAGCCTTGTGTCTTGATTACGTGTTGATTCAATAGTTTTGACACAAAAATTGTGTTTTTGCATCAAAAACGCAATCCTTTTATGTCTAACGGAGTCTTAGATGCTTCCTGATCGAAAGTTGAGTTTTTTCCGGCATATGGCTATTAGGGTTTGATAAAATTCGAGTTTTTACGGACAAATCAAGTTAAACCTACGATTATCAAACTTCAGCAAGTTCAGTCGCATGATTAGACCAATCGCACGACTGAGTTCATTCGCACTCTCCACCCGTACGATTGGACTCATTTGTACCTTCAATTGTACGACTGAGAACTTAATTCGGACTATTCAATCGCATTTGTTCATTCGGGTGACTGACTCATCCGCATTTTTTAGTCGCACAATGGAACCATCCACATTGTTCAATCGCACGAATAAGCTCAATCGCATACCTCCATTCGCATATAGTAGCAGTTTGTTAGACCGTAATGGTACACCTAATGGTGGACCAGTTTTCAGCATACACAACAAGTAGAGCCACACGTATTCAGAATCTACTGCTGTTGGAGAATGAAGTGG
Source organism: Flaveria trinervia (assembly GCA_025506515.1). NCBI lineage: Eukaryota > Viridiplantae > Streptophyta > Magnoliopsida > Asterales > Asteraceae > Flaveria > Flaveria trinervia. Next base: position 98,497,878 of record CM046442.1, on the reverse strand, counting down.
GGATTCATAATAAACTCCCAAAACTTATTACGTTAGACACTACCCACAATGGAAGCAACGTTTCAAAATCTACTTAAATGAAGTAGATACAAATTTATGGGAGGCCATCCAGTCGGGTTATAGCATGCTAGTAGGAGCTGACGAAGTCAAACTTACTCTAAGTGGCATGTTGGATGCTCAGAAGGTAAAACACAATGCTCAAAATAAAGTCTATGCTTTGCTTACTCAGTCTATTCTGAAGGATATTTTCCATCATTATTCGGAGTATAGTCAAGCAAAGAAACTTTGGGATGCGTTGGAAAAGAGGTATGATGGAAATGCCTCTGTGAAGGCCATCAAGGCAAAAGCCTTGAAGAAGGAGTTTGAAAACTTTTCTTCTATGGGAAAAGAAGGCCTTGATGATGTGATTGATAGATTCTACCACCTGATGAGTGAGATCCACACTCATGGAGTGGTTACATCAATGGAGGATAAGGTATCCAACTTTGCTCATGGATTACCAGAAAAATGGGCTTCGTTTGTCTCTAATCTCAGACAGAATGAAATGCTCTCGAAGTTAGATATAAATGACTTCATTCTGAAACTGAGAGGAAAGGAGCTCAGGATGAAGTATCGAGCCCAAAAGGCAAACTACAATGAGAATCCTACACTCTACAATGCTACTCCTTCGGTCAAGACATCTGGAGCGCCCCTGCAAACCGCCTTCATCTCAAGCACAACAGTTCCAGCACAACCCTCAACTTCAGGATCCGAAATGTCAAGGTCGTCTAGCATCTAATATATGCTATCTGAAGCTAATGCAGCAAAGCTTAAAACCGAAAACCTCGGAAATGTAACTGTGGAGGTGGCCAGAGAACATATTGACCTTTTAGCTGCGGTGGTTCAATCCTACAATGGATTAATTGCTGGAAAGATAGGTAACTGCCACCAAGCAGATGAAGATTATGAGCAGGTGGACGAAATGGAGTTGGAACGTATGGACGTATCATGGGCTCTGGCAAGTGCTGTCCGACGAGCTAAAACGTTTGTCAAAAAGACCGGAGAGAACTTGGTTGCAACAAAAGACACAACCTTTGGGTTTGATAAGTAAAAGGTTACATGTTTCAACTGCGGTGAGAAGGGACACTTCAAGAGGGAGTGTATAAAACCAAAGAAGACAGGTAATGGCAATCCTTTCTCGTCATTTATCGTAAGGACAAGGCCACATCTAGTAGCTCTAACTCATCAAGTAAGGATCCAAAAGCCTTAACTGCTAATGAGGATGAAGGACATGACTCGAGCTTTCGGTTTGTGTCACCAGGAGAGTCCAATATAGCTAGTGTGGAGGGTATTGATGATGATTCTGCGAGTGAGGGAGTTATAGCAGTAGAGCTCGTGATGTCAAATTCTGAAGACACTGCAAATATGGTCAAACACCTACCTCAAGAAGAAAAATCTGCATCACCATCTCAAGCACCAGAACCAGCGACAACCGAGTCTGAACTCATGGCTGATTCCTCTTCAACATCTCAGGTAAGTACTACTAACCAACTATTTAATAATCATGATTGCTTTGAATGTAATAAATTCAGAGAAAGTATAGATTCAAAATTTGCTAGGCTATTTGATCATAATGATAGCTTAGTAAAGGATCTGGAACTGTGCATAGAGGCAAATTGAGTGTTAAAACAAAACGGGCACAGTTACAAGGAAAATATAGACCTATTAAATAAATCGCTTAGGGAAACTGAGGTAGTTGTATTTAACCAAGAAAATGACATTAGGTACTATCTGAACTCTCTAGAGGACACTAAGAAGCAAAAAGCAGTTATAGAACAAGAAGTCAACTCATTAAATACATAGTTGGACAAGCTCATCACATATTGTCCAACACTTAGTGAGAGAGAGATATAATAGGGAGGGACTGGGATACAAAGTGGTTCCACCACCACTTGAAACTGTTGGACCAAAAGAACCAATGAGCCTGATCAGAAAACCTCTAAGTCCTACAGACATCACAACAACTACTGAAGACTTCATCAGCTGTTGTAACAAAGTCTGAAGATCAACAGCTGAAGACTAATGTACTCAAGACTTCAACAGCTGAAGACCAAAGTCTGAAGATCAACAGCTGAAGACTAAAGTACTGAAGACTTCAACAGCTGAAGACTAAAGTATGAAGACTTCAACAGGTGAAGACCAAAGTCTGAAGATCAACAGCTAAAGAACAAAGTACTGAAGATCAACAGCTGAAATACAAAGACTGAAGACATCAGCTGATAACAACAGCTAAAGTTCAAGTACAAGTACTGAAGCCTTCAGAGTTTGTTACAACAGCTGAAGAAGCATTCTTCAGTTGTTGTGATGGTTTCCTTTCAGTAGTTTTCTTTTTGTTTCAGTATTTGTAAAACGACTGAAGAGCATGTTCTTTAGTCGTTGTAGTTTAAGTAGTTTCTTTTCAGTAGTCGTAGTGATAGTTAACACTTAGCATTTTTGTAAGAAGATGTCAGCTGTTTGACATCTTCAGTAGTTGTGTTAACTATCAGTAGTTTGAATAAATTCTGTTAGATGTCACTATCAAGTGACATCAGCAGACGTCACATCTCTTATATAAGAGGTGTTGACCTAAATGTATTTGTGACATTCTGTTACCACGAAAGCGAATATTGAATGAAATATCTTTTGCAGAATTCTCTCTGTCTATAACCGTTTGTTCTTAGCTTGAATATCTTTTGTGTTCTTGTGAATTGGCTAATTCATTGTTTGATTTCCGCTGCTATACTCTCTAATCAATCAAACGTAGATCACTGATCCTAACAAATGGTATCGGAGCTGGTTAATCATTGATCGATCTAACAATTGATCATTGAAACTGCTATTTGATATCTATGTTTGATTGAATTAGCACATTTGCAAGAACTGGTTATAGATTATTGATTTTCTGCCACTTTCGTTTATTCTTTTGAGATCTCTCTTGGTTCAATTTGGTTTGTTGTGTTTTGTCCAAAATCTGCTATAGCTTAATTGAATTTGGTTGAATATGAGATGACTACTCCTTCTAATGACCCTAACAATACCCGTTCCTCAACCAAGACTCCGATGCTGGTTAGGACTGAGTATAACATATCGCAACGAAGGATGCTTCATCACCTGTCTGTTAACAGTTCAGGTTGTTGGACATCTGTGGTACATGGACCACATAAGCCTATGGTGAACAATCCGGAAAACAATCAAATAGTTCCGAAGAAGAAGGAACAATACTCAGATGAAGATCGGAAACTGGTTGAGATTGATGCTAAAGCGAATGGAATTCTGGCCATGGCACTGCCGAATGAAATCTATTCAGGGCTTATGCATCATGAAACTGCTCATGACCTGTGGAATGCACTGAAGGGACAATTCGGTGGAACTGATGAGGTCTTAGCAAACAACAGAGAAATCCTTGCCCAACAATATGAGACATTCTCTCATAGAAAGGGTGAGACACTGACTCAACAGTTTGAGCGTTTCTCGTGTTTGATCTCTGAGCTGAAAATGGTGAAACAGGAATACACCAACAGCCAGATGAATAATAGATTCCTGAAATCACTGCCTGAGAGATGGGATACATACACTATTGTCCTACGCTCCAGTGCAAATCTAGATAGCCTATCTCTCACCCAACTTCATCGGAAACTGCTTACATTTGAAAGAGAAATAGAGCAGAAAAGGAAACTGTCGTCATGAGGAAAGCTCACTGATGACTTCGTACCAGGGAACACTGCCTTGGTTGGTCATGAGTCAGAATATGCTGTATCTGAAAGCAATTATGATGAGCATATTGATTTCTCTTCAAACAGTTCTGATCATGCATTTGTTGGTATTGATAGTCATTCTGGCAGTAATAGTGACAATCTATGCTTCATCATGGATGATCTGAAGGAATTGCTCATGATGATTTAGAAGAGATGGATATTCTAAGTCAAATGGCCTTAGTTAATATCAGATCTCAGAAGTTCCACAAGAGAACAGGCAGGAAATTTCCTGGACTCTCTGGCAAAACAAAAGTTGGTTTTGACAAGAGTAAGTTGAGGTGTCACAAATGCGAAAGGCTTGGACACTTTGCAAGAGAGTGTAGATCAACTGGATCTAACTCTTCTGCACCCTTTGTGTCTTTTCCTAGCACTAGTCCACAAAACAGAGGGCAACATCCTGCTGGTTCTGGTCATCATTCACACCCTGTATCTCCTGCATACTTTGTCCCCCAGGGTCCAATGTCATAACCTTTTCCCTGCTATTACATGCCTCAGCCAAATCCGGTTCAAGCTCCTATTGCACAACCACCACATGCATTGCCTGAACCTCAACCTTCCCAATCTCATCAACAAACTCAACCTCAACAACACAGCTTTTTCACCCAGGAGTTGTTGACTGGAGCAGTTTACCAGATGATTTGTCTGGTCATGAACAATTGTTCTCTGGTGCTGGTCAATATGGTGGTGATAGTCCTTTTGGAAATCTAGCTCTTATGGCTTTGGAGTCTGTTGATACTTCATCCTCTAATGCCTCTACACCACAGGTATCACATGTATCCTCTGAGGAAAAAGCCAAACTATGTTCTGAAACATGCATAGCCGCATTTGCATCTATTAAGAAGCAAATGCAGCTTTAGTTAACAAGAACATTGAGCTAGAACAAACAATTTCCAAAAGAAAAGCTGAATTTGAGTCTGTGCTTAATGATAAGAATGATGAGATTTACAAACTTAAATGCCAAATCACTGATGATAGGCTACGGAAGACATACTTCTAGAGAAGTACCGAGACCTCAAAGAAACACTTGCAACTACCCAGGTAGAGTGGGATCGATGGGTAAATTCTTGCAAGGGTTTTGAAATGCTTCTTAGTAAGCAATCTGCTTCCAATGTGAAGTTTGGCATTGGTTATAATCACACTGCTCCTCTTACAGATTTTACTCCTAGAGCAGAGGTAGAATCTGATGGTGAAAGCAATAACCAATCCTTTTCATCATGTGATCTACTATCTGATACAGCACCATCAGAAGTAGAAGTCAACATTAATTCCTCTCAGAACCTATCAGCTGATGTTGATGGTTCAAATGCTGACACTCACGTGATCAAAAAGTTGATCACTCCAGGTGATATTACACAAAGTACTGAAAGTACTAAAAAGAATGTCATAACACCTGGAGAACAAGCCCAAACTACTGCATGTACTAAAGGGAAGAAAATTGCAAGTAGAAAGGGTGGGAAAACTACTGAAGAAGATATCAAGAAAGCATGTACTAATGGAAGAAAAGTGCTAGCACTGATAGCAAACTGCCGAAGAACAAGTCTTCAGTAGTTTCATCTTCTTCACAGATGATCAACTTAAGATAAAGAAAAAGCCATGTGAAATATGTGGCTTATTCAATCATCTTACTGATGCTTGCTGGCATAAAAAGGGCTCCAAACTCAATATAATGAAAACATTAAAGAGGAAATGCATAAAATGAAAACTGAGTTTGAAACCAAATTTGTATCAGCAACATCAAAACCTGTGACCCCAATATCCAAAAAGAAATCCAAAAAGAAATCCAAAAAGAAAGGGGTTAAACAGGCAACAGCTGAGTTTGCTCAAAGAGAGATGGTACAACACAGGAACCCATCAAACTCAAGCACTAATGTGTGTGATGAGCTGAAGGCTTTATCACAAAATCAGACACAATTTGTTATGATGGTTCAACATCTATTGGGGAGAGTCAACCAATTAGATGCTCCTGTGTTAAAACCACAGAGAAGAAAATCCATGCCAAAGGATTCTTCTTCTTCACCATCTCCATCCCCTCAGGCTGTTATTCATAGCAAGTCTGTTAGTTTACCATCTGTTGATATGAACAGACCCAAAACCAAAAAGGTTTGGGTCTCAAAAACTAACTAATTGTGTATGATTGCAGGGTTCTTCAACATGCCAAAGTAGCATCTGGTATGTAGACAGTGGGGGATCTATGCATATGACAGGGAACAGCTCTCTTCTTCGTGTCTACTCTCAAGGAAAGAAGGGGTTTGTTTCTTTTGGCAATGATGCTAAGGGTTACATCATTGGAAAAGGCTTTGTCATGGAGAAATAAAGTTTGATGATGTTAATCATGTGGAAAATCTCAAGTACAATCTCTTGACTGTCAGTCAAATGTGTGATAAAGGCCATGTTGCTATTTTCACCAGTCAGAACGGCATGATTCTGTCATCCAAAGTTCTGAATTTGATTGATAAGGTGTTGGATGATCACACTCTCCTGAGGGCCAACAGGACAGGAAGAGTGTATGCCTTAGATCTTTCCAAGAAAATAAATATCAGAGGCCATCCTTGCCTATTTTCCAAAGCCTCTCCTCAGGAATCTAAACTGTGGCACAGAAGGCTAGGTCATGTTAATTTCAAAAACATGACTCAGCTGATCCACAATAGTTTAGTGAGAGGTTTACCAATAAAGGAGTTCCACTGTGATGAAACCTGCACTGCTTGTTTAAAAGGAAAACAGTACAAACTCTCATTCCTTCCTATCGAAGAGCCTAAGTCCACTGCCTGCTTGCAATTACTGCATATGGATCTATTTGGTCCTGTGAGAGTGATGAGCATGGCAAAGAAGAAATACTATCTCGTAATTGTGGATGATTATTCCAGATTTGTATGTACTTTCTTTCAACATTCAAAGGATGAGGTTGCTCAGAAGATTATCAACTTTGTGTTGTATGTTGAGAAGCAGTATTCCCTTTCAGACAAGTGTATCAGGAGTGACAATGGAACTGAATTCAGAAACCACACACTTGATGAATTTTATCTTTCAAAGGGAATCAAAAGGCAGTTTAGCATCCCAAGGACTCCATAACAAAATGGAGTAGTGGAGAGAAAGAACAGGACCCTAATTGAAGCTGCAAGGTCTATCTTGGCTGACTCTGATTTGCCACTGACCTTTTGGGCTGAAGCTGTTAACACAACTTGCTATGTGCAGAATAAAGCCTTAGTAAATCAGAGGTTGATGAAGACTCCATATGAAGTTCTACATCACTTGGCTCCTCTAATTTCATTTTTCAAAGCATTTGGGTGTCCTTATTTTATTCTCAACACAAAGGATCAACTCCAAAAGTTTGATCCTAAGGTGGATGCAGGGTATTTTGTTGGTTATTCATCTACTGGCAAAGCATACAGAGTCTTCAATTGCAGAAAAAAGATAGTTGAAGAGACTTTGCATGTGAAGTTTAATGAATCTCCAATGGACAAGATTCCACAAAACCTGTGGAGTTGTTTGATTTGGACATACTACAATATGTTCCTTATCAACCTCCAGTTGTTGCAGATCATGTGGATAAATCATCTTCTGCAACATGTCTTCCACCTGGTGGTATTGATGATGATGATGATAATATCAATGCTCACCTATTCAAGTTTAGTGACCAACTGCCTGAGTCTGCTGAACTTGATGTTCCTGTAGCTTCAGCAGTTCCATCCACAACAAATGCTGACGAGATTTCTGATTCCTCCATATCTTTTGAGTTACCATCAAATTCTTGGTTTCAAGAGTCTGCATCAACATCTGCTGCTGCTGAAGGTTCTACAAACACTTGCACAGATATCATTGTTTATCAAGAGCTGAAGAATCACCCAATGTCTCAAATCATTGGTGATATCAATGCTGGAGTTTCAACAAGAAGTCAATTGTCTAACTTCTCCTTCTATGCTCTCTTCATCAGTCAGCTAGAGCCAAAGAACTATCATGTTGCTTTAATAGACAATGGATGGGTTGAAGCCATGCAGCTTGAAGTACTTCAGTTCAAGAAACAACAAGTTTGGGAACTGGTTCCTCTACCCCCATATTTCAGGCTGCTCCTAAAGAATCTCATTGATTGCAGTCAAGGGGATCTTTAGATATTTGCAAGGTACACAATCTCTAGGTTTATGGTATTCCACTGGACACTCTTGCAAATTAGTTGCTTTTTCAGATAGTGACTATGCAGGGTGCAAGTTAACTAGAAAGTCAACTTCTAGTGGATGTCAATTCCTAGGCAACTGTTTGATTTCTTGGCAGAGTAAGAAACAAACATTTGTTGCTACATCCACTGCTGAAGCAGAGTACATTGCAGCTGCAAGTTGTACTTCTCAGGTACTCTGGCTTCAGAACCAACTTTTGGATTATGGCATTACAGAGACTAAGACTCCATTATTAACAGATAGTGCTTCAGCTCTGTGCATTGTCAAAAATCCAGTCCAGCACTCGAGGACCAAACATATAGAGATCAGACATCATTTTATTAGGGATTGTTTTGAAAAAGGTCTCATTGATCCTAAGTTTGTGCCTAGTGCTTATGAGCATGCATACATTTTTACTAAGCTTTGGATAGTTCAACTTTCCAAAACCTAGTGTTACGGCTTGGTATGTTGCAGGTAGAATAAGTGATAACTACTGATGATCTCAGTAAATTAGTACTCATGATCATTAGTGACCATATCACATATAGTACTGATTCTGTTAAAACAACTGATAAAGTTACAACTACTAATGTAGTTATAACTACTAATGTAGTTATAACTACTAATGTAGTTATAACTACTGATGTCAGTAAAAACAGATAAGTACTGATGTCCTATGAAACAACTGAAAACAACAAAAAGGCTGATGAGTAAGTGTTGAGGACCGTATGGAACAGCTAAAAGGCTATGAATTGACGAAAACTACTGATGAGAACTTTCTCTTCAGTCGTTTCTACAACTGCTTTTCATCCTAAACAACTGATGACAAAACCATGTCTTGGGTAGATTCACAACTACTGATGACTAACACCAAGTCATCAGCTGTTTACAACACCTGATAACAAAACCATGTCTTCAGTAGTTTCACAACTACTAATGACTAATACCAAGTTATTAGTTGTTTACAACACCTGAAGACCAAACCAAAGTTTTCAGTAGGTTCACAAATGCTAATGACTAAAACCAAGTCTTCAGTTGTTTTCAAACATCTGATGTCAAAACCATGGTTTTTAGTAGTTTTATAACTGCTGATGCCTAAAACCAAGTCTTTAGTTGTTTCAACTTCTGAAAGGGTAATACCATGTCATCAGTTGTTTAAAACTACTGATGAATAAAACCAAACCCTTCAGTCGTTTTCTAACCCTTACCGATAAATACCCAATACCTAATCCTTTAGAGCTTCATCCTTTCCAAACCTAACGTTCAAATCTCCAAAACTTCTCTCTCATTAATGGCGACATGCAGCTCAAACCACGACATAACTATGTTGCCTACCTCACAAAATCACCTTTCTGGACAAAGTTCGATAACGCCATTGATCTAATGGTCCAATTCCCTACCAAACGGCCTTCCTTCTAAATCCCACCATTCATGCCGAATCCTTACACCAGTTTTGGACGAACGTCACCCTTTTAACTGGGGAGAACAACACGAGTCTCTCCGGTCGTTCGTCAACAACCATCAAGTGGTCATCACTCCGGGAATCATTCGCCAAACCCTCAACTTGGATGATGCCACTTTCCCCGTTGGGTATCCACAGGGCACAACTGATTTATCCTTTGCCGACCATGGATATCAGGAAAACCTTCGTGCCTCTACCATCCTGAAGAAGCATTTCCATGATGCAGAATGTCTTATCTTTCACATGGTAAATGTTTGCTTAGCTCCTAAGACTTCCTCTTGCGATCAAATGTCTACCAGGCGACGTGTAATGAAATAGATCTGTTGATGCATGTATATATCCCTAGATCATGATTGGAAATGTAATGAATCTTGTCTGTCTGAGTATGATGTAGTCTGTATTGATTAATGAAATGACATAAATGTTTGTTACTTGTGATGTTTAATATTTCATTAATGAGTCGTGATTGAATTGATTGGGTTGATGATTGCTTGAATGGTTGCACATTATGTTATATTAATTAAAACATTCAAATTTAACTTAATGAAGTTCTCATGCGAATGGCTCATGAGAATGAATCATGCTTCTCCTTCTGGATTAGACACGTTTGGGTCATCATGTACCCATTATATTGGATCAGAAGCAAGCGCTACCAAACTGAAGATCGAGAACCTTGGTAATGTGACCGTGGAAGTAGCTTGAGAGCATATGATCTTTTAGCAGCAGTGGTTCATTCATATGATGGACTTGTTGCCGAGAAGATTCAAAACTGCCATCTGGCAGATGAGGACTACGAGCAGGTGGATGAGATGGAGCTTGAGAGAATGGATATAATGTGGGCCTTAGCAAGTACTGTCCGGAGGGCGAAGAAGTTTGTGAAAAGACTGGACAGAACTTGGTTGCTACTAAGGATACCACCTTTGGCTTCGACAGAGTAAAGTGACCTGCTTTAACTGTGGTGAGAAGGGGCACTTCAAAAGAGAATGCGTCAAGCCAAAGAAGACGGGGAATGGGAACCCGTTCTCATCCTTTACTCGCCAAGACAAGCAAGCCTCTAGTTCTACTTCATAAAACAAGGATCCAAAAGCCTTAACTGCTCATGATGATGAAGGTTAGGATTGGAGTTTTAGGTTTGTCTCACCAGGAGAATCTAACATTGCCAGTGTTGAGGATATTGATGATGATTCTGCGAGTGAAGGTGATCTAGCAGTTGAGATAGCAATGTCACATAGTGAAGAAACAACTGCAGCCGAGGTCAGTTACAAACTAATTGAGGAAGTTTCCACGTCAGAGACAGAAAAGTCAGAATCACCAGAACCAGAAACATCTGATGCTGCACTGATGGCTAACTCTTCTGAACCAACTCAGGTAAGTACCACTGACCAAATTTTTAATAATCATGCTTGTTCTGATTGTGATACTTTTAGGAATAGCATAGATGAAAAATTTGCTAGGTTATTAGATCATAATGATAACTTAGTAAAAGATTTACGTCTGTGCACTGAGGCTAATAGAGTACTAAAACAAAATGAGCGTAGTTATAAAGAAAAAATAGACCTATTGACTAACAACCTAGGGAAACCGAAGTAGTGGCTTTTAACCAAGCAAATGACATTAGGTACTATCTACACTCCCTAGAAGACACTAAGAAACAAAAGGCAGTTCTAGAAGTAGAAGTCAATTCACTAAAACAGAAACTGCATAGTTGGACTAGTTCGTCACACATAGTCCAACACTTAGTAAAAGAAAGGAACAACGGGGAGGGACTGGGTTATAAAATGGTTCCGCCACCACCTGAGACCTTGATGAACACTAAGTCTAGACCTTTTAGTAGTAATCCCATCAAGGATCATGTAGTGACTACTCCTCTTGTAAGTGATCCAGATTCCCAATGTTCATCTATTGACACTCTAAACAAACAAAAGGAGACCACTTCAAAGGCAAAGGGAAAATTGCCTTGTGTTAATCTGGAAAAGAAGTTTGACAAGGTTAACTTAAAGTCAAGTTCTAACAAAGTCAAATCAGAACCAAAAGGACTTCAAATGTTACTTTCTCACATGCTTCAAGTCAAAAACCTGTTAACCAAAAATGGAACATGTTAAACAGGTTAAAACAGTAAAATTTCTTAAACCAGAGAAAACATCAAACATACTAGAGTCAAAACCTAAAGTGATTGATGTTACTAGAGTGTCGCGCACCTCTTCACAAAGAAAGTTTAATCATAAAGTTGATAGCAGAGTGTGCTACAACTGTTGAGAATATGGACACATTGCTTCCTATTGTATTTTTATCAGACACCTAGGAAGAAGATTGAACTTCAGGACTCAAACCTAAGTCTTCTAAGAGGAGCTCTTTAACTCCACCTAGAAGAGCTAGTGAACCTAAAGTCCAACTTGCAAGCCAAACGACTGTTTATCATAAACAGGCATTGCACAAATCTGGCTTATGGAAAGAAAAGTCAACCTACGTATCTGATACTGATAACAAGAAGGAACGTGAGCTACCCTCACCCTCTAAGGGTCAATGGGAGGAGTTTATGATGTGTGATGCCTCTGGGAAACCCAAGACAGTCAAAGCTTGGGTTCCTAACCTAAACTAATTCATTTACTTTGTATGTGCAGGGTGTTCGATACAGTGCTGAGACTAACATGTGGATTATAGACAGCGGAGCATCTAGGCACATGACAGGAAATAGAGACCTTTTATCTAACGTGAAACAAATAAAAGGAGGGCATGTTTCGTTTGCAGGAAACAAAGGAGGCTACATCACAGCTCAGGGAGAAGTGGGAAATCAGAAAGTTAAGTTTGATAAGGTGAACTACGTTCAACAACTTCAGAACAACTTACTTTCTGTTTCCCAATCTGTGATAAAGGATTTAAAGTCATCTTCGATAACCAGAAGTGTTACGTGCTGAAGAAGAATATATGATCCCAGAGGACAAGTTCTGATGACTGCTTCAAGATATAAAGACCTTTATGTCTTGGATCTGTCAACAGCTGCTACAACGGATCATGAGGTTGAGTGTTTTTTATCTAAAGCTACTGAGAAGGATTCAATCTCTTGGCATCGGAGAATGGGACACATTAGTCAAAGGAAGATGAATCATTTGATTTAGAAGGATTTAGTGAGAGGAGTGAATGTCAAGAACTTCCAACTTCCTGATTTTTGTGTAGCGTGCAAGAAAGGCAAACAGACAAAGAAGTCTCATAAGGAAAAGAAAGTTCATTCAATAGAACTCCTCTTGAGCTTCTTCACATGGATCTGTTTGGTCCAGTTAGTACAAGGAGCATTGCAGGCGACGTGTACTGCTTTGTGGTCACTGATGACTACTCAAGGTTCACTTGGGTAATGTTTCTGAAATCCAAATCAGAAACTTTGGAGACATTCAAGGAATTAGTAACCACACTGGAATCCCTCTACAAGCTAAAAGTTAGACAAATACGCTCAGACAATGGGACAGAATTCAAGAATCAAGGGATGGAGGCATACTGCAAGGAAAAGGGAATTGTGCATTAATTCACTTCTGCGTACACACCTCAGATGAATGGTGTTGCTGAGAGAAAGAACAGGAGTTTGATCGAGACAGCACGGACTATGCTGGCAGACTCGAAACTGCCTATCCAATTCTGGAATGAGGCAGTGGCAAATGCGTGTTATACACTGAATCGATTCCTAATAGTCAAGCGCCACGGAAAGACATGTTATGAGCTACTACAAAGACGCAAACCGAATTTGGAGTATCTTCAACCTTTTGCGCACCGTGTACACTTCTGAAGAAGACACAAGAAGGCAAATTCAGCGAGAAGGCAGTTGAAGGAATTTTTCTAGGATAAAACATACCGAACAAGCGAGTTTACAATAATTCAACGGGTCTTGTCGAAGTGTGGTGTAATGTCGACGTTCAGAGATATACCACACCACCTACAGGCAAAGGACCTGCATACTTCTTCGATTATGATGGATTCTTCAAGTCCTTCAACATCCCCCTCTCTCCCTCGGATGATGAGTTAGCTACTAGGATGATGTATGATATTCTAAATACACCATCTACCACACAGGGAGAATCCTCTACTCAGTCAGAAGGGGTAGTCGATGACAGTGACTCCTCCTCTGAAGATGAAACCAAAGCAGATGAACAGAATAGTCAGGAGGAACAGGTTCCAGTTCCTGAAAGTCCACAAGCATCCATAAGTGATGCACCCTCGACTTCGGAACCTCAAACTCCACCTTCCTCAGATGCAGAACAAAATGTTCACAATCTTGGTTCGGAGGTGACTGTGCCGACTACTCCAGGATCACGACTATACGTCTATCATCCCCTTGACAATGTTATTGGAGATGTTCGATCAGGAGTACAAACCCGAAATCAGCTATACTCAGCTGATTACGCCTCAGTTATCGAGAAGGGTTACATTCATGATGGTGCTTATCGATGCTTTGTTTCGCAGGTTGAGCCAAAATATGTCAGTGAAGCACTAAATGATGAGGCGTGGGTGAGTGCCATGCAAGAAGAACTTCTGCAGTTTAAGAAGTTAGGTGTATGGACTCTGGTTGATAGACCTAAAGGGGCTAAAGTCATTGGCACCAAATGGGTACTAAAAGGCAAGAAGGATGACCAGGAGTCATTATCAGGAACAAAGCTCGACTGGTGGTTCAAGGTTTTCGCCAAGTCGAGGGGATTGACTATAATGAGGTGTTTGCACCCGTGGCAAGGATGGAAGCTATTCGTATCTTCCTTGCCTATGCATCGTACATGAAGATTAAAGTCTACCAATTAGATGTGAAGAGTGCATTCCTTCATGGGGAAATCAGGGAAACAGTCTATGTAAGTCAACCAGAGGGATTTAAAGACCCTTATCATCGGGATAGAGTTTACAAGCTCGACAAAGCTTTATATGGGCTTCATCAAGCCCCTCGAGCTTGGTATGAGAAACTCTCAACTCATCTTGTGAAACACGGCTTTCGCAGGGGAGTGATTGACTATACACTGTTTATTAAAGAAAAGGATGGTGACCTACTGCTCGTACAGATATATGTTGATGACATAATCTTCGGGTCAAAGAATGAGAGTTATGGAAAGAGTTTGAAGCAGTGATGAAGAAAGAGTTTGAGATGAGTGCTATGGGGGAGATGAAGTTCTTTCTCGGGTTACAGGTGGATCAAACACCTAATGGGATTTTTCTACATCAGACCAAGTATGTAGGAGACATTCTCAGTCGCTTTGACATGGAGAATGCTTCTGCTGCTGCGACTCCACTTGCTACGAATCATGATATAACACCTGATGAGAATGGAGATCTTGTAGATGCCACTATGTACCGAGGAATGATTGGATCCCGCATGTATCTCACTGCCTCAAGACCTGATATCATGTATGCTACATGTTTATGTTCCAGATATCAGGCTAAACCTAAGGTCAATCATCTGATCGGGTCAAAAGGATTTTTCGCTATCTAAAGGGTACACCCACACTGGGGTTGTGGTATCCTCATGATGATGATTTTGAGCTCACGGCGTATAGTGACTCGGACTACGGAGGCTGCAAAATGAACTACAAGTCTACATCAGCGGGGTGTCAATTCTTTGGAGAAGATTAGTTACATGGCAGTGTAAGAAGCAGACATCGGTTGCATTGTCAACCTGTGAAGCCGAATATGTTGCTGCTGCAAGTTGCTGTTCACAAATCATTTGGATTCAACAGCAAATGCGGGATTACGGTTTAAAGTCTCATCTACTCCTATTTTTGTTGATAACTCTGCTGCAATTGCAGTAACCAAAAATCCGGTTCAACATCCTAAGACCAAACACATCGGTATTAAATACCACTTCATAAGAGACTGTTTTGAAAAGAACTTATTGATGTGGTTAAAATTAATACTGATTTTCAATGTGCTGACCTCTATACAAAGCCTTTGATAAACCACGTTTTCAATATTTGCTAGAGGTCAACGGCGTTAAAAAGAAAAGTGAGGTAATTCCTGATGAGAATAATGTCTAGTCCGATGTAGTTTCGTTAAAGTTTATTTTATTTTATGTTATCTGTTTTTTCTTTTTGTCTATTGTATTTAAACTCATGTTATTTTGCTGTTTATTAAAATCCAAAAATAATTAAATCCAAAATGATTTTAGTATTTTAGGGGAGCATATGTCAGCAACTTAACATAAAAAAAATGAGGGAGAAGGGGTAACTAGCTGAAATAAGGTAGATTGTGTCTGTGATACCGATTCAATACCTTTGAAAATGATAGTACAAAGAACAAATCAAGAGGGACTTTAAAAATTTAAGTTTTGAAAAGTTGCAAAAGTTCAAAGTATAAGTCTGTGTAGTCTAAGAAATATAAAAAGGAAGATGATAGAAAACTGGCAACTCCTAAGGTGACACAAAGAAAGTAGACTTAGAGGCTGCTAGACCACAAATGATATGTTGGTAGATTCAACACGATAGACAATTAGACCTGATTGGTGATCTCAAGATCAAACTAAGTTGTTCAACTAACTGTGGGCTTCCATCTTATCACTGGTTAACACAATCAATATATTCCAATAAGGGGTAATGAATTTAAAGGCCACAAACGTGCGGATGACCATAATTAGAGCAAAGCAAGAAAAAATGAAAGACAAATGCAATAAAGCTAATGACTTATGTTGTTGGTGCATATTGTGTAAAATAAAATAAGCTGCTCTAACAAGGAGATAGGTTGTGTGCCTCTCTGCTGTGCGATGGCACTGACCTGAGGATAAGCATAACCTAGATATTCTAGAATTCATGTTGTTTGCCGCCTCTCTGCTGTGTGATGGCACTGACCTGAGGACAGGCTTCTCTTTGAAAGCTCTAAGAATAGTCTCTTCTTGTAATAATACCCGGAGACCGCTCAAAAACCTGTGAGGAATGTTGATTACCATATAAGTGTGAGATCCACAAATGTTAGCTGAAATAATTAAACCTAAATCAGTCACCAGTCTGCGTCAAAAGTCTGTGTATGGATTTAAGTGGACAAACATACTAACAATCTTAGTGGTTACATTCTCAAGAGTTCAAATCAATGTGAAAATCAAAGAGTTTCGGTATGATTTCCTTAAGTTGCTAACGACTCTGGATGAACACCGAGAATTAAGCATCAAAAAGTTTTAATAACAAGTCCCAATGATTTGACGTTCCTGTATGATTCCAAAATTGAATTGGTCCAGATATGATCAATCTAAGCTGAAGCTGTCTACTCCCAAACCAAATCCCTTAGATTTCCATCTTAGGGTTGTATCCTCACAAAAAGTCCAAAATAAACTTTATTGTGTAGTTAGTTTAAGTTCTATGTTAATCTTTTTTCTGTGTCTGTCAGACTACATCAGGGAAATCGAAGGGAATAAACTTACCTAAAAGGGTCATGTCTGAGATGGCCACATGTTTTTCAAAGTTTAAAAAGTCACATCTGAAGTGACTGAATTGGTTAAGAGCTTATAATGTCTATTTCAAAAGCTTAAAATGTTCAAATGGCCACATGTTCAAAAGAGCTTATAATGGAATAAACTTCTATAGTTAATCAGTATGAACCATTCGCACGATTAGACCATGAATGTGAACCAACCATACGAATGGATCCCTTCGCACGATGGGACTATGAATATGGACCAACTGTGAATGGATCCCATTCGCACGATTGGACCATGAATATGGACCAACCATGCAAATGGATCCCATTCGCACGACTGGACATGGAATTTAGTCATTCAACCGAATGGCGTTTAAGATGATCCTTTCGACCGAATGACAGGGTGCGAATGAGTAAATCAACCGACTGAGACTTAGTCGGTAATTGAGATGCGAATAAAGAGACCGAATGAGGCAGTCGACCGACTGAGACTCAGTCGGCCGACTGAAAGCGACCGACTGGACCAATCGCACGACTGAACCTCAGTCGCCCGAATGAACTGAGCGAATGAGGCCATCGGCCGATTGAAATTAGGGTAGTCGATCGCATCTCACTCATCACTCCCAATCGCACTCAAATTGCTTTCTTTCCCGTTACTCTGCCAAATTTCTAGAGATAGTTGTTCACATTGCTATTCATCTTCTGACTTTCGATTGACAAGAATACAGGTACATTGCAGTTCAACCTTATAGAAATCAGAAGATTTTGAGTCCAATTTGGGTTATTCGAATGAAACTTTGATGGGATTGAAAAATGCCCTAATAACCTACATAAACTAAGCTAAATGTTAAAATTAAGTTTAATAGGTCATTAGTGACGAGATGGCGAGTCCAATGAACTAGATATAGAGGTTTAAAACAAAAATTGGTGAAACAGAAAATGTGAATCGAACAGTTGGTCTTCATGCGAATGGACAGCATGATGAACTTCAGTCGCACGACTGAAGGGCTCAAACTGCCCATACACATGGCTGAACCATGCGTTGAAGTTCAGTCGCATGACTGATGTAACCGCATGAAGGTATATGCGTAGGAGCCCAATCGCACACTCCGAGATACGTATGGGGTCAATCGCACGACTGAACCCCATTCGTACCATTCAATCGTACGACTGAACCCCTTTCGCACGGTTCAATCGCAAAATTGAACTCAGTCGCACAATTTCAATCGCATGACAGAAAGATGTTTTTCAAGCTTAATGAGTTCATGACTTTCTTAGTAAATGGTACTAATGTTTACTATCTTTGTGTAACAGATGGCGAGTAGATGGATTATGAGCACAAAGCATAATATGTGCCCATCTGGACTTAACATCCAGAAATGCTGGAGAATTCTCTAGCATTCTCACATTTCTATTGAGATCACGGATTGCGCATGCCATCTCTACCCCTTGCACCCCATATCGATCCATTCAACAAGCCTTCTGGGAAGGCGCTACAGTTGATAGATCATCTCAACCACTTGCATAAGAAGTACCATATTTGGCGAGGATATTACCGTTTCTGAGGAGGATCTACGGATTGTACTTCAATTGGGGGATGACGGTGACTGCCCAACCCATTTACACCCCCTCACTGTCAGAGGATGTTTTCTCAGAGCCAAATACTCTGGGGACATCAATTCAGGGGTACTCAAGAAGAGTAACCTCTGTTCCCAGTTTAAATACCTTGCACACATGTGCTGCTCAAGTGCATGGCTTCAAGAAAAGGTGGTTTTGATGAGCTGTCGGATTAGATGCAAAACGCATACGTTGCGTTGGTGCTGAACCATCCGTTCAGCTTCTCTAAGATGATCTTCACCTATCTGGTGGAGAACATCGAGGGGAAAGGAAAGGAAGCCTTTTGTATGTACCCACGGTTTATGCAAATGATAATAGATCAGAAGCTTCCTTCCCTGCCAAAAGAACAGGAGGATTCGGTAGTCTTGGAGGTAATGGATGACACCACCCTGGGAAGGATGAAAGTATACCGGGGAAAGCAAGTAAGCCTCCGGTCAGGAGGTTGTTTGGTCATCTTGCCAGAGAGGACTATGTTGTGCCGAAAAAGAGAAAGTGGCGTCACGAGGACAGTGACTCTGATGTGGAACAGATAGCCCTACCAACTCATGACTCAGATGAGGATGACAGTGGGGATGATGCTATTCCACTCAGAGGCACTGTGTCTGATTCTGTACCTCCTGTGTCCGTCACATCTGCAGAAGTAACTGAGTCAGCGGGATTTCATCAAGATTTTGTTCTTAACGAGGAGGATGAGGCTGAATCGGATGAGGAGCCACTTACCCGAACTGTGGGAAGGAAAGTTGTTCCCACAGAACATGGGTTAACGGTTGTTGGTGAACAACCGAGAGGCTCCGGAGATACAGAAACTGACCCAACCTATGCTCCGGGGTCCTCAGGCGGGATTGTAGGGGGAGCTCCTCCTCAACTGGATCAAGGAGGAAGAGAATGGCGAAACCTCATGGCCAGAAAAAGAAGAAGCGTAGGGTGACCTTTATCACCACCACTTCCACAACATCCCCCACATCCACCATATCTCACAGACCCCACCATACCTTCCACCACATCCACCACATCCACCACATCTATCACAGCCCCCACCATACCTTCCACCACAGCACCGTTTCCCTCCACCACCACATTCTTTACTCCCTCATCACCTCCACCACTATACAGACCTATCTTCACTACCGCCACCTCACCACCACGTCACACCATCAATGCCCTCAGCCCATCCCTCACACACCTATAGATCTCCTCTACCTCCAATCGGGGTAGAGGAACAGTTGTCAGCGTTAAACAGAATGGTGTTGCGATTGCTGGCGTTGATGAGGAAAAGACAACTCATATCCACCAGCTTACTGACCACTGCTGCTGCACAATCTCATAAAATTGCAGAGCAGGATCGAGTAATTGAGGAGCAGGCCCAGCTATTGCAGCTCAGAGCACCAAGATGGACCAACTCCAAGCTCAAAGTGTCGCAGCAAGTAAGCAAATAGAGGAGTTGGAAAAGGCTAAAAAGACCATTTTGC
The DNA here is from genome assembly GCA_025506515.1 of Flaveria trinervia. Lineage (NCBI taxonomy): Eukaryota > Viridiplantae > Streptophyta > Magnoliopsida > Asterales > Asteraceae > Flaveria > Flaveria trinervia. The sequence goes on along the minus strand of CM046442.1, from coordinate 98,478,041 downwards.
TAAAGCTGAAAGGCTCAAGGAGGAACCTTTAAAGATAAGGGATGGGGACAAAAATGATGATGATAATGAAGATGATGAAGACGATGAGATAATGAGAGTGAACTGATGAAGAGAAAACCGAAGAATGGTGTGAAGATGAAGACACTGACGGAGGAGAAGCAGCTGAATCTGTCTCAGCTCCATGGCAAGAGAAAAGATCAAAGAACAGACAAGATCAGCTTCTGCTTCTGCACCTTCACGTGAAGAGCCGAGTATTCAGGATAAAAGTAAATAGTTGATGTTTATGTATTTATTTACTTTTGTATTCTGTATTGAAAAAACCATGTACTAAATGTTTATATAAGTTAATGCATTTCGTTTGATAAATTACTAATGATTTGAGTGTGAAATGTGTAAATCAAACAGATCCAAAGTACAAAGAGATGAGTTTGATATTCTCCCTTCAACAGGTCAAGTCTCACTCACAATGATTCTTGATTTGCAAGGATGGTCAGAAGGTCAGTGAGTTATACCCCTGAAGAAGGTGAAATAATTCATGACCTATCTAACGAGCAACTGGCAGAGATGTTCAGACTCAATCCTGATGAAATTGTCAAGGATGCTCCAACAGTTGATTCAACCAGTGACGAAGAACTCAATGACGTTGATGAAGTTGAGGTTGAAGATATTACTGAAGAAGAGTACCCTCAGTACGCTGACAGCGAGGGTAATGTGGTCCCCAATCTGAGTGAGTCCCTAATCAGTGATATGTTTGAGGTACTAGACAAGATGGAGCAGGAAACAAGAAAGACCGAAGGAACAGCCCAAGCCTCAAATGATGACGTAGACCTTCGAAAGGCTGAGTGGACTGAATGTTTTAAAGAAGTTAGAGCCCAACGTGCTACACCAAAGAGGGATGCCTATACCAAGTTCTACAGCGTCAAGAAACATCTTACGGTGTCAGGCAGGATTATAGCATGGGCATATTTTGATGATCTTAACGTGTATGTCGTTAAGAGGGAGAAGGGCATAGAGTACTTTAGATTTCCACATGATCTAAAGACTCTACCAGGTTTTGAGCTCAACTAGCTGGCCAAATTGAAGCTGTTGTATGCTGACCCGAGAAAGATGTCAGGCTGGTTTGAGGCTGCCCTAAAGAAAGAGTACCACACCAGGTGGATTAACTTCAGACCTCAACAACCTACAAGGTATATTAGAAGGTCTGAGATGGATGCCACTACTAGAAAACCAAAGATTGTGTTGAAGTGGAATCCTCCGCGCACAATGTCAAGAATCCCACTTCGGAAATGACAAAGGATTTCACACCACACTTTAAGTGGTGGTACTATGATTGGAGAACTGCTGAAGCTGTCATAGTTCTGAACAAAGAGGACCAAATGGATACTATCAGGGTATTTGACCCAATGTGGCTAACAACTTGTCTGCTATTGATGTCTATACATTATACAAGTGGCCACTGTTCTATGACACACAAGACATTGTACAAGCCCTCCAGTTCCAAAACGTTATACGACTTTGCTTCGCGTTTGATATTCACGCGGGAGTCACACAAGGGGACACGTACAAGAAATATGAGGAGGTAATGAAGAAAACCAGACATTAGAGAGATGTAGGTCCAAGGGGGAGTTTGTTGATACATGTATATGTTCCTAGATCATGATTTGAAATGTAATGAATCTTGTCTGTCTGAGTATGATGTAATCTGTATTGATTAATGAAATGACATAAATTGTTTGTTACTTGTGATGTTTAATATTTCATTAATGAGTCGTGATTGAATTGATTGGTTGATGATTGCTTGAATGGTTGCACGTTATGTTATATTAATTAAAACATTCAAATTTAACTTAATGATGTTCTCATGCGAATGGCTCATGCGAATGAATCATACGCATGAAGAACTTCACACGATTGACTCATTCGCACGACTGAACCAGGAGACTGGATCAGTCGTACGATTGTAACATAAGATTGGCTCAGTCGCACGACTGAACACTCAGTCGTACGAATGAATCAACCGCATGGTTCAATCGCACGACTGAACCAAACTAATGGTTCAGTCGCATGATTGGATAGTGCCAACCTATAAATACAACTCCATTCGTGAAAAACAAGGGAATTCGATCAATTACGATTCCAGACGTACCCTAGCCATCCAGAAACCTTCCAACTCGTTCTCCAAGTTCACAGAACACATTAGATCGATTTCCAATCGATTTCTAACGTTAGTTTCAATTCTTGATTGATTCTTCGTGTGTTCTAACTGATTGGATCGCCAATCAAATAGGATTCCGCACTATTTGATCTGGTTTCCACGTTAATCTCCAGGTATTTCGGTCAAATACCAGGTCCCAACAAGATCTCATGAATGGGGTAACAGCTCTGTGTCCAGTTCCCCAAGATAGAGTTCCATTCATACTTTTCCAAACAGATCATTGAGACTTCTTTCCAGGCATGTGCTTACAATGGTCACTTCTGAGCTGATCTAGAAGACAAAAAGACCAATTCTTCTGCCATAATAAGTGGGACATCTTCAATAAGTTTAGAGGTTTTGGCTGCATTGGTTCAGGGGGAGTTTGTTGGACCAAAAGAACCATGAGCCAGATCAGAAAAACCTATAAGTCCTATAGACATCACAACAACTCTGAAGACTTGAACAGCTGTTGTAACAAAGTCTGAAGATCAACAGCTGAAGACTAAAGTACTAAAGACTTCAACAGCTAAAGACCAAAGTCTGAAGATCAACAGCTGAAGACTAAAGTACTAAAGCCTTCAACAGCTGAAGACTGAAGTACTGAAGACTTCAACAGCTGAAGACCAAAGTCTGAAGATCACAGCTGAAGAACAAGGTACTGAAGATCACACTGAAGTACAAAGACTGAAGACATCACCTGATAACAACAGCTGAAGTTCAAGTACAAGTACTGAAGCCTTTAGAGTTTGTTAAAACAGCTGAAGAAGCATTCTTCAGTTGTTGTGATGGTTTCCTTTCAGTAGTTTCTTTTTGTTTCAGTATTTGTAAAACGACTGAAGAGCATGTTCTTCAGTCGTTGTAGTTTCAGTAGTTTCTTTTCAGTAGTTGTAGTGATAGTTAACACTTAGCATTTTTGTAAGAAGATGTCAGCTGTTTGACATCTTCAGTAGTTGTGTTAACTATCAGTAGTTTGAATAAATTCTGTCAGATGTCACAATCAAGTGACATCAGCAGACGTCACATCTCTTATATAAGAGGTATTGACCTAATTGTATTTATGACATTCTGTTACCACGAAAGCGAATATTGAATGAAATATCTTTTGCAGAATTCTCTCTGTCTATAACCGTTTGTTCTTACCTTGAATATCTTTTGTGTTCTTGTGAATTGGCTAATTCATTGTTTGATTTCCGCTGCTATACTCTCTAATCAATCAAACGTAGATCACTAATCCTAACAGAAACCTTGATGAACACCAAAAGTAAACCAATTAACAATAACCCCATCAAGGATCATGTGGTGTCTACTCCTCTTGTTAATGATCCAGATTCCATAAGTAAATCATGTGAATCCGATTCTAAACAAAAGGACACTTCAAAGGAAAGAGGAAAGATGCAATGTGTGAAACAGGAAAAAAAATTTGGAAAAGTTAGTTTAAAGTCGGGGTCAAACAAAGTCATACAAGAACCTAAAAAGACTACAAAATCTAATCAATCATGTGCATCATGTCACCATCCAAGGAAACAAGAGATCAAAGATGTAAAACCAGGTAAAGCAATTAAGTTTGTAAAAACAACTCATACATCTAACAAAGAAGTGTCTCAGTCCAAACATAATAAGGTCAACCATGTGACATCTACATCTCCACTAAAAAATTTAAATCGTAATGTTGAAAGCAGATCCTGCTATAATTGTGGAAGTATGGCCATATAGCGTCTCATTGTCCTTATTACTAGACACCGAGGAGAAAAGTTGAACTTTCTGCATCCATATCTAAATCCTTTAAGGGGAACTCAATGACGCCTCCAAAAGGGGATAGTGAATCCAAAGTTCAACCCATTATCCAATCGTCTGTTTATCACAAACAGGCCTTACACAAATCTGGATTAAGGAAAGAAAAAACTCCTCAGTGCCTGAAAATGAGCACAAACAGAATTCTGATCAATCCTTAACCTCAAAGGGTCAGTGTGTTAAGCGTTTGATATGTGATGCCTCAGGGAAACCCAAGGCAGTTAAGGCTTGGGTTCCTAACATGAACTAATGTTTTCATTCAATATGCAGGGTGTTCGCTATAGTGCTGAGACTAACACGTGGATTGTAGATAGCGGAGCATCCATGCACACGACAGGGACAGAGCTCTCTTATCAAATGTCAGACAAACTAAAGGTGGGCATGTTTCATTTTCTAGAAACAAAGGTGGGTATATCACAGCCCAAGGAGAAGTGGGAAATGAGAAGGTTAAGTGTGATAAGGTAAACTATGTCCAACAATTACAAAATAACCTGCTTTCTGTCTCTTAAATCTGTGATAAGGATTCAAGGTAGTTTTTGACAACCAGAAGAGTTACGTTCTAAATAAGGAATACATGATCCCGGAGGACTAGATCGTATTGTCAGCTTCAAGATATAATGATGTTTATGTCTTGGATCTCTCAAAGGCATCCATAACGGATCGTGAAGTCCAATGCTTCTTGTCCAAAGCTACTGAGAAGGACTCCATCTCCTGGCATAGGAAAATGGGACACATAAATCCTAGAAAGATGAATCACTTGATCCAAAATGATCTTGTGAGAGGAGTAAATGTCAAAAACTTTCAACTCCCGGATTTTTGTGTTGCATGCAAAAAGGGCATACAGACGAAGAAATCTCATAAGGAAAAGAAAGTTCACTCTATAGAACTTCCTCTTGTGTTTCTTCACATGGATCTGTTTGGTCCAGTCAGTACAAGAAGCATCGTTGGCGACCTATATTGTTACGTAGTTACAGATGACTACTCAAGGTTCTCCTAGGTAATGTTTCTGAAATACAAATCAGAAACATTTGAATCCTTCAAGGAATTAGTAACTACACTGGAATCCCTATATAAGATGAAGGTACGACAGGTGCGCTCAGACAACGGAATAGAGTTTAAGAATCAGAGGATGGAAGGATATTGCAAGTAAAAGGGAATTGTACATCAATTTACCTCGGCTTATACCCCTCAGATGAACGGCGTTGCTGAATAGAAGAACCACAACTTGATAGAGACGGCACGGACTATGATGGCAGAATCGAAATTGCCTATCCAATTTTGGAATGAAGCAGTGGCAAATGCATGTTATACCCTTAATCGAGTTTTGGTAGTAAAACAACATGGTAAAACGTGCTACTAGTTATTACAGCGACGTAAACCTAACTTGGAATATCTCGAGCCATTTGGCGCTCCGTGCACCCTGCTGAAGAAGACTCAGGAGGGAAAATTCAGTGAGAAGATTGATGAAGGTATCTTTCTAGGATACAATATACCGAACACGAGAGTTTACAACAACTCAACAGGCCAAGTAGAAGTGTGGTGTAATGTTGATGTTGAGAGATATATCACACCGCCTGCTGGAAAAGGGCCTGCCTACTTCTTCGACTTTGATGGATTCTTCAAGACCTCAACATACATGTTTCCTCTTCAGAAGACGAGTTGGCAAAAAGTTGAAGTATGATGTCTTGAACACACTATCTCAGGATTCAAAAACTCATGACACTACCAACTCAGGGGGAGTAGTTGATGTGAGTGATTCTTCCTCTCATGAAGAAAATGATGAAAATGATCTGATCAACCAGGATGTACAGGTTCCGACTACCACAAGTTCACAAGCATCAACGAGTGATGCTTCTGAACAATCAGAACCTCAGACTCCAACTGCCTTAGATCTAGAACCAAATGTTAATAATCTTGACTCTGAGGTGATTATTCTAACAACTCCTGGCTCAAATCTAAATGTCTATCACCCATTGGATAATATTATAGGAGATGTGAGATCAGGGGTTCAGACTAGAAATCAGCTATACTCAGCTGATTATGCCTCCGTGATGGAAAAAGGATACCTTCACAACGATACATACCGTTGCTTTATGTCTCAGTTTGAACCAAAGTATGTTAGTGTAGCACTAAATGATGAGGCTTGGGTTAGTGCCATGCAAGAAGAACTTCTTCAGTTTAAGAAGTTAGGTGTATGAACACTAGTTGATAGACCTAAAGGTGCTAAAGTCATTGGCACCAATGGGTCTTGAAATGCAAGAAAGATGATCAGGGGGTGATCATCAGAAACAAAGCTCGGCTTCTTGTTCAGGGTTTTCGACAAGTTGAAGGTATCAAATACAATGAAGTATTTGCACCGGTGACAAGGATGGAAGCCATCCACATCTTCCTTGCATATGCATCTTATATGAAAATCAAGGTTTATGAGCTAGATGTTAAGAATGCATTCCTTCATGGTGAGATAAGAGAAACAGTGTATGTCAGTCAACCGGAGGGATTTGAGGATCCATATCATCGGGATCGAGTTTACAAACTCGACAAGGCTCTATACGGACTTCATCAAGCTCCACGGGCTTGGTATGAGAAACTCTCGACTCATCTTATGAAACACAGGTTTCGTAGGGGAGTCATTGACTGCACATTGTTTATCAAAGAAAAAGATGGAGACTTACTGCTAGTACAGATCTATGTCGATGACATAATCTTCGGTTCAAAGAACGAAGAATTATGCAAAGAATTCGAAGCAGTAATGAAGGCGGAGTTTGAGATAAGTGCCATGGGGGAGATGAAGTTCTTTCTCGGGTTACAGGTGGATCAGATACCAAATGGAATCTTTCTACATCAGACCAAGTATGTAGGAGATATTCTTAGTCGGTTTGACATGGAGAATGCTTCCACAGCTGGCACTCCACCGGCTACAAACCATGATGTAGCACCCGATGAGAATGGTAATCTGGTAGATGGCAGACATCGATTGCTCTAACAACCTGTGAAGCCGAATACGTTGCTGCTGCAAGCTACTGTTCCCTAATCATATGGATTCAACAGCAAATGCGGGATTACGATTTGCTGCGATTGCAGTCACTAAAAACCCAGTCTAACATCCTAAGACCAAACACATCGGAATCAAATATCACTTCATACGTGATTGATTTGAAAAAAATTTATCGATGTGATAAAAATAACACTGATTTTCAACGTGCTGACCTCTATACAAAGACTTTTGACAAACCACGTTTTCTATGTCTGTTAGAGGTCAATGGCATTAAAAAGAAAAGTGAGGTCATTCCTGAACACGACCATGTATAGTCCGATGCGTCGTATCTAGTTTCTTTAAATTTTCTAAATTTTCAATTCTCTTTTTGTCTATTCTCTTGTTTTTGTTTAATGTTATTTTGTTAATTACAATTAGGTTATTTTGCTTGCCCATTAAAATCCTAAAACGCAAATCCTTAGAGGTTTTAGTATTTTAGGGGGAGAATAGGTATGACAGGATCAGCGATCACAAGTTCGATGTATTAGAGTTCAAAGCAGCGGAATATGAACAAGAATTAGACAAATTGTAGCAAGCAATCGATACTTGTATGCATTAAGAGCGCATACGGTTATAGGGAGAGAATATATATTTCTGATTTCAAGGAATGTTTATAGATGTAGAATATTTCTAATCAAATCATTCATTCATTCCATTCATTCATGCCCCAAATATTACAATAGGTTGTCACTCCTTATATAGAGTGCAACAATCACTGCTGTTATCACGGAAAGTGACAACTGGCAGATCTGATACAAAAATAACTAACTCTTAACAAACTACTGAAATGTTCACAACTACTGAGAACATATCAGAGTGTTAAGTACAAAATATAAAACTACTCAAACTACAACGACTGAAGAACAAACTCTTCAGTCGTTTTACAAAACTACTGAAACATAAAACTACTGAAACTAGAAATATAAAACTATTGATATCACAACTACTGAAGAAGTACTCTTCAGCAGTTGTGACAAAGTACTGATGCTTCAGTACTTGATCTTCAGACTTTGACCTTCAGATGTTTCATCAGCTTATGACTTCAGTAGATATCATCAGCTGATGTCTTCAGTCTTTGTCTTCAGTCTTTGTACATCAGTTGTTGATCTTCAGCACTTGTAAACTCTTCAGCTGTTGTACTTCAGTACTTAGGTCTTTCAGCTTCAGTACTTGTGTTCTTCAGCTGTTGTACTTCAGCACTTTAGTTCTTCAGCTGTTGGAATCTTCAGCAGTTGATCTTCAGCTGTTGAAGTCTTCAGCACTTGTCAAACTGCTGATGAGTCTTTCAGCAGTTGTTGTGATACCATGTGGGACTTAGAGGTTTTCTGATCTTGGCTCATTGGTTCTTTTGGTCCAACAAACTCCCCCTGAACCAATGCAGCCAAAACCTCTAAATTATTCGTTGTCCCACTTATTGTTGGCAGAGTGTTGGTCTTTTTCCTTCTTGATCAGTTGAGAAGATGACCCATGTAAGCTCCAGCCTAGGAAGAAACCTCAAATATTTGTTTGGCAGAGTATGAATGGGAACTCTATTTTAGGGAACAGGACACCGAGTTGTTATCCCATTCATGAGATTCACTTCCCCATAATGAGTCTGTACGACTCTCTTGTGTAGGCCTCAAGGAAGGTGATTTGTTCCTCCATGGTTAGCTCTTCAGCACCTCCTTCAAACAATGATTCAGGCCCATAATACTCAGACAGGTATTTGGCCTGTTTCCCATTCTTTAGCTCCACAGTTGTTATTATTCTGTAAGCAAACTCATCCGGGTGATTACCCTCTAGGAACAACTGGAGCTCATTTTTCCTGACTTCCTCAAGCCTCTTGTAAACTAACCCCTTTTTCACTATTTTGTTTTCCAGAATCTTCTAAGGGGTTAGATTAGCTTTGTAGGCCTTCTTGAAGTCTTCTAGGATTTCCCAGGGTGAAACTACAAAGACCTGAGAGATCACTTCATCTACGATCTTTTTCACCTGGCCAATGTATCTCTGAGGTATATTTTTCTTATGAATTCTGTGAGAGACCCTAGGATCAGGCCAATCCTCACTCTTTCCTTTTGATATTGAAAGGTATGCCTGAGAGTGTAAAGTCTGAGGGCTTGCTTCTTCATATTGATGATAGAAGATGTGGCTGCATAAGCTTTGTTAACTCTCTTCAGCAATTCCTCATCATGCTGTTTATGAAGCTCTTCTTCTAGCTTCACTTTAACCATTTGTCTCTGGACTTCAAGAGTAATTGCTGAGGAGTGACTTGTGGCCTTAGGCAACTGAATCACAGCTGAGAGCGGCAGCCTATCTTCATCATCTTCTTCATCATCTTCTAGCCTCAATATCCTTCTCTTCTTCTTCAAGGGTATATCATCGGCTATGGGTTTTGAGGGTAAGGGAGTTGGTTTGGTGGGTTGTGTTTTGGGTGGTTTTGGTGCGGGAATGTTGACAGGCTGTTCTAGCATCCTTGAGGTGAGTGTGGCTTTTGATTGCTTGGCTAGCTCAGTCCTGCTCCCAGCACCCGCTTCATTCAAAGCTTCAATAACAAGCCCCTTAGTATATGCTTCAGACAAACAGATCTTGGTGGTGATTGCCAAGATACTGTCCCTGGACCAAGCTTTGATTTCGATCATTGATCTTCCAAGATATTTTGCAATAAATCTAATCATGATTTCAAGCCTTTCTCTTTCTAACACTTCATAACTTGCCCATCTATTCTGGATTTCATCAATCTCTAGTCGTCGAATCTCAGAGTCAAGTTTATTGGTGTCATGGCCTTGCCTAAACAGCTGATCAATGATGTTGTCCATTGATCTGCTGTGTTCGGCATCAGCCTCTTTTATCAGTAGCTCCAAGGCTTTATCTTCAGCAATGTGATCATCAGCACCTTTCTTTCGCTTGTAGGTGAGCATTGGTTGCTGTTCTTTCTCCTCCTTTTGGGCTTGCTTCGCTTCCTTCTTTTCCTCGGATCTTTTCCTCTTCTTTTCTTTCACTGCAGTACTCTCCCCCTTTTTGGATGCATTGGAGGAAGGGGTTTGTACCGCAGAAAGAGTCTTTTGGACAGCAGCATCAATCAAGGGCTGTAAAGTTGAGGAAAGCCTCTCATCAATGGCTTTGGTCACAATATCAGTGATTATGGGTGTGATGAGAGGGAGGGAATTTTGGAGTACAGCACCTATTTGCTCAGGAGGGTTCTCTTCCTGAGAAGTAGGGCTTGAAGCAGAGGCAAGTGGTTGAGTTTGGAGTGGCTCAGTGTTTGGGGAACCTTCAAGTGAAAGTGCCATCTGTGGGTGGGTAGAGGCAGATGGTCTTTCTCCTTGGGAGAGTTGATCAAGTAGGTTTTGCAGCCTACTGACTTTCTCTTCAAGGATTGTGTTCTGGGCAAGAACATCGTAGAAAAAGCCCAGGTCATCATCAGCCGAAGCTGAATCATCTGACCTCCTGCTTAGAGCAGGATTTACATGCACTGGGTGTAGACCGGTTGATGCATGTGCCCCTTGTGCTTGGTACTGGGGACTTCCAGCCTTAGGACAGTGTCCATCATCAGCTGTTGCCTCTAGTGAGGTCTTAGCAATATTACCAGCCTCATTCTGATCATGTGCTAAGTCAGAGGAGGTGGCAGCCTCACTAGATAGTCTAAGCTCCTTGTCTACACTAGGAGATAGAAGTGGTAAACCCCTGTGCTGTGGGTTCTCAAGTGCACTGTGTTCCTCCCCCTCAATTGTAGAGGTATTCCCAGTAGTAAGTGGTTGCTGGGGAGGGGGTGAGGAGTGCAGTTGAGTTAGCACTTGTGCAACTATTAAAGTTGGGCTGTGAGGGGCGGTTGTTTGGGGTGAAGGGATAGAAGCAGTGTGCACCTGGGGAGGTTGGTGCTCTTCAATGAAAATCCCCTCAAGTGAGGAAGATCCCAGATATGTGGGTACCCCTTTTGTGGTTGCTGCAGGCTCCTGTTGAGAGGAAGCCTGAGCGGCTATGGCTGGAAGAGTCATTGTATCCACTAGGGGGTTTGGACTAGTGGATATATCCTGCGTTTGTGTTGCAGGGGCATCCTCAGGGGACTCAATTCCCTGAGTAGCCGTTTTGGGTTTCTTTTTGGTGGGTTTGGTGGGGACTTTTGATTTGGAGGTGGTGGCTGTGGGTTCCAGCTGCGTGGGTTTTCGCAGCTTGGCAGCCATTTTAAGTGTCTAGTCAGAGTTGTGCCGGGAGTATACTTCTGGCAGAACAGCCGTAGCAGGGACTCCCAAGCCAACAAGTCCCTCAGCATTAAGCTGGTCTGTAATAATCGCCATTATGAACCGTGGATAAAGTATCCAACGGTTGGCAGTTAGTTTTTGAGCCATGTCTTTGAGCTCTGAAAATATTATTTCTGAAAAGTTTAGTGGTTGTTGCTCAAGGATAGAATACATTACCTGCTGCCATTTCATCGACATTTGATCCCAAGACGACGTCTTAGGGGCCAAACATACATTCACCATGTGAAAGATTAGGCGCTCAGCGTCATTAAAGTGTTTCTTCAAGATAGTGGAGGCACTGAGATCGCCTTGATATCCATGTTGGGCAAAGGATAGATCAGTGGTGCCCTTTGGATATCCAGCAGGAGAACTAGCATCATTCAAATGAAGAATTTTGCGGATTATTGCAGGAGTGATGACTACTTCTTTGTTGTTTACGACCGACTGGAGGGATGGTGTGTTGTTCTCCCCAGTGGTAACAGTAGCGTTCATCCAAAATTGGTGCAAGGATTCGGCATGCAGTATGGGATTCAGAAGAAATGCCGTGTTGTATTGGGACTGAACCATAAGATCGATAGCAGTATCGAACTTAGTCCAGATGGGCGATTTAGTGAGGTAGGCAACACAGTTGTGTCGCGGTTTAATTTGCATGGACGCCATGGAGAAGAGGGAAGTTTTGGAGAGGAACGTTAGGTTTGAAGAAGATGAAGCATTGAGAGCTTAGGTTAGGGATATTTATAGGGTATGGGTAAGAAACGACTGAAGGAGGTGGTGTTAGTCATCAATAGTTTTAAACGACTGTTGACATGGTATTATCCTTTCAGACATTGAAATAGCTGAAGTCGTGGTGTTAGGCATCAGTAGTTTAGAAAACTACTGAAGACCGTGGTTTTGACTTCAGATGATTGAAACAACTGAGGACGTGGTGTTTGTCATCAGTAGTTATGAAACTACCGAAGACAGTGGTTTTGTCATCAGCTGTTGTAAACAACTGAAGACTTGGTATTAGTCATCAGTAGTTATAAAACTACTGAAGACATGGTTTTGCTTCAGTTGTTTAGAATGAAACAGCAGTTGTACAAACGACTGAAGAGAAAGTTATCTTCAGCTGTTTTCGTCAATTCTTAGCTTTTCAGCTGTTTCATACTGTCCTCAACACATTCATCAGTCTTTTTGGCTGATTTCAGTTGTTTCATAGGACATCAGTACTTATCTGTTTTTACTGATTGCAGTATTAGCCTTCAGTAGTTATAAAAACTACTGAGGGTAAAAGAGCTCATCAGTACTTATATGTGACATACGTACTAATGATCATCAGTACTTATTACTAAGATCATCAGTAGTTGTCACTTATTCTAGCTGCAGCAAACCAAGCCTTAACACCAGGTTTTGGAAAGTTGAACTATCCAAAGGCTTAGTAAAAATGTCTGCAAGCTCATCAGCACTAAGCACAAACTTAGGATCAATCAGACCTTTTTCAAAACAATCCCTTATAAAATGATGTCTGATCTCTATATGTTTGGTCCTAGAGTGTTGGACTGGATTTTTGACAATGCAAAGAGCTGAAGCACTATCCATTAACAATGGAGTCTTAGTCTCTATAACGCCATAATCCAAAAGTTGGTTTTGAAGCCAGAGTACCTGAGATGTACAACTTGCAGCCGCAATGTACTCTGCTTCAGCAGTTGATGTAGCAACTGAGGTCTGTTTCTTGCTCTGCCAAGAAATCAAGCAGTTGCCTAGGAATTGACATCCACCAGACGTTGATTTCCTCGTCAACTTACACCCTGCATAGTCACTGTCAGAAAAAGCAACTAATTTACTAGAATGTCCGGTAGAATTCCATAAACCTAGATATGGAGTGCCTTGCAGATATCTAAAGATCCTCTTGACTTCAAACAGATGAGACTCTTTAGGTGCAGCCTGAAATCTAGCACAAACACATGTAGCAAACATAATATCTGGTCTAGAAGCTGTTAAATACATCAAGGACCCAATCATACATCTGTAAAGTGTTTCATCAACCACTTTACCTTTCTGATCTGTATCCAGTTGTGTGGTGCTGCACATGGGAGTAGAACAAGGCTTACAGTTTTGTAAATCAAACTTTTGCAAAAGATCTTTTGTATATTTGGACTGATGAATGAAAATTCCATTAGCCTTTTGTTTGATTTGCAACCCCAGAAAGAATTGTAACTCTCCCATGGCACTCATTTCAAACTTCTGTTGCATCAACTTTGTAAAGGCATCACACAACTTTGGATCAGAGGATGCAAAAATGATGTCATCTACATAATTTGAACAAGTTGATTATGCTGCCCAGCTTTCTTAATGAATAAAGTCTTATCTATGGAGCATCTGGTGAAATTATTTTGTAGAAGAAAGTTTGATAATGTCTCATACCAGGCTCTAGGAGCTTGTTTTAACCCATAAAGAGCCTTATCAAGCTTATACACCCAATTAGGATGTTTATTGTCCTCAAAGCCGGAGGTTGACATACATAAACTTCTTCTTTAATTTTTCCATACAAAAATGCACTTTTGACATCCATTTGAAAAACTTTAAGATTTTGATAAGCAGCATAAGCTAAGAACAATCGAATTGCTTCCAGTCTGGCTACAGGGGCAAAGGTTTCATCATAATCAATACCTTCTTCTTGTGCAAACCCCTGAACAACCAGTCTGGCCTTGTTCTTAACAATAAGTCCATTTTCATCAGTTTTGTTCCTAAACACCCATTTAGTGCCTATTGCACACTTACCTAGAGGTAGAGGACCAGTTCCCACACTTGCTGTTTCTTGAACTGAAGAAGCTCAAGCTGCATGGCATCAACCCATCCATTGTCCTTTAAAGCAATGTGATAATTCTTTGGCTCTTGCTGACTGATGAAGAGAGCATAGAAGCAGAAATTTGACAATTGACTTCTTGTTGATACTCCAGCAGTGATATCACCAATGATTTGAGACATAGGGTGATTCTTCAGATCTTGTTACACAATGAGATCTGTGCAAGTGTTTATAGCAGGCTCAGCAGTAACAGATGGTGATGGTGAATCATTTCCTTGAAACCAATCAGTGGATGGTAATTCAAAGGACGTTGAATTCGAAGAGATCTCATCAGCATTTGTTGTGGATGGTGCTACTGGAGCTACAGGAACATCAGGTCTAGCTGAATCAGGCAGCTGATCACTAAACCATTGTGGGTAGGCTGATTCATGTTTTTGAGATTAACATGACCAAGCCTCCTGTGCCACAGTTTAGATTCTTGAGAAGAGGCTTTGGAAAATAGGCAAGGATTGCCTTTGAGATCTATCTTCTTAGAGAGATCTAAGGCATACACTCTTCCTGTCCTGTTGGCTTTCAGGAGAGTGTGATCATCCAACACCTTGTCAATCAAGTGCAAAACTGTGGATGACAGAATCCTACAGTTTTGACTGGTGAAAAGGGCAACATGGCCTTTGTCACACATTTGACTGACACTCAAGAGATTGTACTTGAGATTTTCCACATGATTAACATCATCAAATTTGATTTCTCCATTGGAGACAAAGCCCTTACCGATGATGTAACCCCTAGCATCATTGCCAAAAGAGACAAATCCCTTCTTTCCTTGAGAGTAGTCATGAAGAAGAGAGCTGTTCCCAGTCATGTGCATAGATCCCCCACTGTCTACATACCAGATGCTACTTTGGCATGTTGAAGAACCCTACATTAATAAACAATCAGTTAGTTTTAGAGACCCAAACCATTTTGGTTTTGGGCCTGGTCTCATCAATAGATGGTAAACTAACAGGTTTATTTGAAACAACAGCCTGAGAGGAAGAAGATGGTGTAGAAGAGGAGTCCTTTGGCTTGGACCTCCTTTTCTGTGGTTTCAACATAGGAGTGTCTAGTTGGTTAACTCTACCCAACAGATGTTGAACCATCATTACCAGTTGTGTCTGATTTTGTGATAAAGCTTTCAGCACATCAGACACATTGCCAGTGGAGTTTGATAGGTTCCTATGTTGCACCTTCTTCTTCTGAGCACTCTCAGCTGTCACCTGTTTAACCCCTTCCTTTTTGGATTTCTTTGAGGACTTAAGGGTTACAGGATTTGATGTTGCTGATACAAATGTGGTCTCAAACTCAGTTTTCATTTTTACCATTTTCTCTTTAATTTCTTCTTTTTGTTTGAGTTTGGAACCTCTTTTGTACCAACAATCATCTGTAAGATGATTGAACAGACCACATACTTCACATGGTTTCTTCTTCATCTTAGGTTGATCATCAACTAAAGAGGGTGAAGCAACTGAAAACTTGTTCTTCAATGCTTTGGAAGCATTGTTTGCTTTCTTGACTGCCTCGTTAGTGGTCTTCAAACTCTTTCTACTGTCAGTTTTCTTCTCTTCAGTACTGACAGCAGTTGAAGTTTGAACTTCAGGTGTTAGATCCTGCTCTCTAGTCCTTTCAGGACCTTCAGGATTAACTCCTGAGTTGACCAACTCATTAATCATGTGAATGTCAGCATTTGAACCATCAACATCAGCTGATAAGTTCAAAGAGGTCTTGATGCTGACTTCTACTTCTGATTGTGTTGTATCAGAAGGTAGATCACATGATGTGATGGATTGGTTATCACTCTCACCATCAGATTCTACCTCTGCTCTTGGGGTAAAATCTGTAGGTGGAGCAGTGTGATTGTAACCAATTCCAAACTTCACATTTGAAGCAGATTGCTTACTAAGAAGCATTTCAAAACCTTTGCATGATTGTACCCATCTATCACACTCGACCTGGGTAACTGCAAGGGTTTCTTTGAGATCTTTGTACTTCTCTAGAAGTACTTCTTCTCTAGCCTTATCATCAATTATTTGGCAATTTAGTTTATAAATCTCATCATTTTTATCTTTAAGCACAAACTCAAACTCAGCTTTGTTTTTGGAAATTATTTGTTCTAGCTCAATGTTCTTATTAATTAGAGCTACATTTGCTTCTCTAATGGAAGCAAATGCTGCTATGCATGGTTCAGACATAATTTGGCTTTTGCCTCAGAGGATACCTGTGATACCTAAGGTGTAGAGGCATTAGAAAATGAAGTATCAGCAGACTCCAAAGCCATAAGAGCTAGATTCCCAAAAGGACTGTCACCACCATGTTGACCAGCACCTGAGAACAGTTGGTCATGACCAGACATGTCATCTGGTAAACTGCTCCAGTCAACAACTCCTGGGGTGAAGAAGTTGTGTTGTTGAGGTTGAGTTTGTTGATGAGATTGGGATGGCTGAGGTTCTGGTATTGCATGAGGTTGTGGTGCCATAGGAACTTGAACTTGATTTGACTGTGGCATGTAATAACAAGGGTACGGCTATGGCATTTGACCCTGAGGAACAAAATATGCCGGAGATTGTTGTTGAGGATGATGACTAGAGGTGACAAGATGTTGCCCTCTGTGTTGTTGACTATTGCTAGGAAAAGTCACAAAGGGTGCAGTGGAGTTAGATCCAGTTGATCTACACTCTCTTGCAAAGTGTCCAAGCCTTTGGCATTTGTGACACCTCAACTTGCTCTTGTCAAAACCAACTTTGGTTTTGCCAGAGAGTCCTGGGAATTTTCTTCCAGTTCTTTTATAGAACTTCTGAGATCTGATATTTATCAGCGCCATTTGGCTCAAAATATCCATCTCCTCTAAGTCATCATCAGCAATCCCCTTGAGATCATCCATAATGAAGCATAGATTGTCATTATTACACCCAGTAAACTGACCATCAATACTCACAAATGCAGAATCAGAAGTGCTTGAAGGGAAATTAATATGCTCATCATACTGGCATTCAGATGAAGCATATTCTGACTCATGACCCACCAAGGCAGTGTTGCCTGGTATAAAGTCTTCAGTGAGCTTTCCAGATGAAGACAACTTTCTCTTCTGTTCTATCTCTCTCTCAAACGTGAGCAGTTTCCCATGGAGTTGAGTGAGAGATAGTTTGTCCAAACTTGCACTGGAGCGTAGGACAATATTATATGTGTCCCATCTCTCAGGCAATGATCTAAGAAATCTGTTATTCATCTGAATATTTGTGTACTCAAGTTTGACCATTTTTAGTTCAGAGATCAACAAGAGAACCGCTCATATTGTTGAGTCAGTGTCTCACCCTTTCTATGAGAGAATGTCTCATATTGTTGGGCAAGAATTTCTCTATTATTTGCCAAGACCTCATCTCTTCCTCCAAATTGTTCTTTCAAGGCATTCCAGAGGTCATGGGCAGTTTCATGATGCATTAGCCCAGAATAGATTTCATTTGGCAGTGCCATGGCCAGAATTCCATGGGCTTTTGCATCAATTTCAAGCAACTTCTTGTCCTCATCTGAGTATTGCTCCCTCCTCTTCGGAACCATTTGATTGGTTTCCGGGTTATTCACCATAGGCTTGTGTGGACCATGTACCACTGATGTCCAACAACCTGCGCTGTTAACAGACAGGTGATGGAGCATACGTCTTTGCCATATGTTATACTCATTCCTAACCAGCATTGGTGGCTTGGTTGAGGAACCAGTATTGTGAGGATCATTGGAGGGAGTGGTCATTTTCAGTTCAAAAACAATTAATTCAAACTTTTAAAAGTTTTAAACATACCACAACAAACTTAATGAAAACCAAGAGAAGATCTCAGGATGAATGACCAGAAATACAGAAAATTCAATCTCTATAACCATTTCTTGCAAAAACAAAAGCTAATTCAATCAAACTTAGATCTTGAATAGCAGTTTCAATGATCAATTATTAGATCGATCAATGATTAACCTGCTCTGATACCATTTGACAGGATCAGCGATCACAAGTTCGATGTATTAGAGTTCAAAGCAGCGGAATATGAACAAGAATTAGACAAATTGTAGCAAGCAATCGATACTTGTATGCATTAAGAGCGCATACGGTTATAGGGAGAGAATATATATTTCTGATTTCAAGGAATGTTTATAGATGTAGAATATTTCTAATCAAATCATTCATTCATTCCATTCATTCATGCCCCAAATATTACAATAGGTTGTCACTCCTTATATAGAGTGCAACAATCACTGCTGTTATCACGGAATGTGACAACTGGCAGATCTGATACAATAATAACTAACTCTTAACAAACTACTGAAATGTTCACAACTACTCAGAACATATCAAAGTGTTAAGTACAAAATATAAAACTACTGAAACTACAACGACTGAAGAACAAACTCTTCAGTCGTTTTACAAAACTACTGAAACATAAAACTACTGAAACTAGAAATATAAAACTACTGATATCACAACTACTGAAGAAGTACTCTTCAGCAGTTGTGACAAACTACTGATGCTTCAGTACTTGATCTTCTGACTTTGACCATCAGATGTTTCATCAGCTGATGACTTCAGTAGATATCATCAGCTGATGTCTTCAGTCTTTGTCTTCAGGCTTTGTACATGAGTTGTTGATCTTCAGCACTTGTAAACTCTTCAGCTGTTGTACCTCAGTACTTAGGTCTTTCAGCTTCGGTACTTGTGTTCTTCAGCTGTTGTACTTCAGCACTTTAGTTCTTCAGCTGTTGGAATCTTCAGCACTTGATCTTCAGCTGTTGAAGTCTTCAGCACTTGTCAAACTGCTGATGAGTCTTTCAGCAGTTGTTGTGATACCATGTGGGACTTAGAGGTTTTCTGATCTTGGCTCATTGGTTCTTTTGGTCCAACAAGGTATAATAGGTAAGAAAAAAACGAGGGAAAAGGAGAGGCGAGCTGAAAATAAATAAGATCATATGTGTGATACTGATTCAATGTTTGGAATATGATAGTACACATGTACAACCATTTCGGACTTTAAAATTCAAATATGAAAAAGATGCAAAGTTCAAGTATAAGTATGTGTAGTCTGAGTAATATTAAAGGAAATATGATAGATAAGCTAGCTACTACTGAGGTAACACAAAGAAAGTAGACCTAGAGGTTGCTAGACCATAGTTGATATGTCGGTAGATTCAACACAATTGATGACTAGACCTTTTGGTGATCTCAAGATTAAACTAAAATGTTTGACTAGCTGTGGGTAACGCCTTATCCCTGGTTAACACAATCAACATGATTCCAATAAGTGTGCGTAAGACCAAAGCATGAGCAAAAGCACATGAAAATGGCAAATACAATCAAACTGATAACCTATGGTGTTGGTGAGATCTATGCAAAAAATAGAAAAATTGCTCAAACAAGAAGATTGATTATGTGCCTCTCTATTGTGCGGTGGCACTGACCTGAGGATAAGCATAACCTATATATTCTAGAACTCATTGTTGTTTGCCGCCTCTCTGCTGTGCCATGGCACTGACCTGAGGATTGACTTCTCTTTGAAAATTCTTTGAATAGTCTCTTCTTGATTTCTACCCTAAGACCGCTCAAAAATCTCCTAAGGAATGTTGATTACCATATAAGTGTGGGTTCCACAAATGCTTGTTGAAATAAACAAACCTTAAGACGATCACCCAACTGTGTTGAAAGTTTGTGTATGGATTTAAGAAGATAAGTATACTGACAATCACTGTGGCTATAATTCTTGAAAGTTCAAATCGGTGTGGGGACCTAATAGTACTAGTATGATTTCCTAAATTTGCTAAATGACTCAAGATGAAAAACAAGGAAAGAGCATCAAAGGATTTAGCTAACTTGTCCCAAATGATTTGAATATACTGTATGATTCGAGCTTGAATTGGTCCATGTATGGTTTAAATGATTAAGGCGGCTCTCATCAGAAACATTATTCCTTAGAATTACATCTTAGGAGTTCACCCACACAAAAACACAAAACCATGTCTTAGTTTTTTTTAAGTTTTCAGTATTAATTCTTTTATTTCTACACAAAGTTTGTCAAATTTAGTATGTTAGTATCGGACTATGTCATGGAAGTTGATAAGGGACTTTATCATCTAAAACGTCACGTCTGAGGTGACCGCATGTACTTTCAAGTAAAAAGTTGGGTCACATCAGAGGTGACTAAATGTCTTTAAAAGGTTCACGTCTGAGGTGATCAAAAGGTTTTAAGTTACAATGATCATGTCTGAGATGATCAAGTGTTCAAAATGTTAAATCAACAGTTTAAAAGGGTCTAACAATCAAATGGTCAAAATGTCAGAAAAATTTCAAGAGTATGACCCATTCGCACAACTAGACCATGAGTATGGACCAATTAGGAGAATGGACCAAACTCATGCATTAAACAGCCGAATGGGCATGAGTATGAGCCATTCACCAGAATGGCTTATCAGAATGAGCCATTCGTCCGATTTGGAGTGTGCGACTGAGTCAGTCGACCGACCGAGCTTCAGTCAGCCGACTGAAGGTGATCGACTGAGTCAATCGCCCGATTGAGTTTCATTCGCCGATTGAACTGAGCGAATGAGTCGAGTCGGCCCATTGAGTCAATCGCCCGATTGAGTTTCATCGACTGAAGCCTCTAAGTTGGTACTCCAAGTTCATAGAACGTTGTAGATCGATTCCTAATCGATTCTTGACGTTAGATTCAATAAGTTATTGTGTCTATGTGCGTTCTCACTGATTGGATCGCCAATCAAATAGGATCCGCACTATTTGGTTTGGTTTAACACGTTAATCAGTCAGTGTTTAGTTTAAATACCAAATCCCAACAGTTTCATCTTATGTACTTAAGATGAAAAGCCACATCGATCGCCTCGCAAGAATGAATTGTCCCGTCTTGAAAGAGTTGGCTATGGATTTCATCCTTAACTCTATGTCAAAAAGGTTTGACAATTTTGTCAAGAATTATAATATGAACGGTTAGGACAAGAACATAAGTGAGCTTCACTCTAAGCTCAAAACTGCCGAGGCGGCCATGCGTAAAAGGGTT
Source organism: Flaveria trinervia (assembly GCA_025506515.1). Lineage (NCBI taxonomy): Eukaryota > Viridiplantae > Streptophyta > Magnoliopsida > Asterales > Asteraceae > Flaveria > Flaveria trinervia. The sequence continues at coordinate 98,456,941 of CM046442.1, read as the reverse complement.
TGACCCATTCTCACCTTCAATGAAGGTGGGAACAGGAAGAGGCCTCACCCTGCACCCAAGGCAAATGTTGCAAGGGGTAAATGGCACGTTAGGGGAAAGGGAAAGGGAGTGGTAAGAGCGCCACGACCAAAACCAGCGGAGAAGAAGCAAAAGGTTGCTTCGAATGACCCATGCTTTAAGTGTGGGGAGATTTGACATTGGGCAAGAAATTGCCCACTCCATCTCAAAGAGTTGCGAGCAAAGAGGGATGCTGAGCAAACCTCAAGTACAAATTTCATGATTCATATTGATCCAAATTTATAATCCTCTAACACATGGGTATTGGATACAGATGTGGAACTCATATTTGCAACTTATTGCAGGGGTTCAAAAGAAGTACGGACTTCAAGAAAGGGGATGTAAGCCTCTACATGGGGAATGGGGCAAAGGTTCAAGTTGAAAGCTGAGGGGACTACATCTTGAAGCTTCCAAATGGTTTGGAAGCAATTTTGAACAATATTTTGTATGCTCCTAGTTTGACTAGGAACATTATTTCTATTGCCCAATTAAGACAATATGGTTATGTTTTGTCATTTATTGAAAATCAAATTCAAGTTTCTTTAAATGGCATATTTTATTTTACAGCTATTCCTATTATTGGTATTTATGAATTGGTTCGTGAAAACACATTATATGATAGCTCATTGTATCAAACCACAACTAAGAAACTCAAATTGGATTTGAGTAATACCTATCTTTGGCATTGCCATCTTGGTCATATAAACAAGAAGCGCATACAAACACTTCAAAATAACGGTCTTTTAAAAGCAAATGAACATGATTCATTTGATGTATGTGAATCTTGTTTACAAGGTAAAATGACTAAGGCACCTTTTAGTGCATGTCCGAAAGGGCAAAAGATTTACCAGGCATCATACATTCGGATGTATGTGGTCCTTTTAGGCCAATGACTAGGTACCATGAAAGATACTTCATTACCTTTACGGACGACTATAGTATATATGGTTATGTGTACTTGTTAAGACACAAAAATGAAGCTTTTGAAATGTTCAAAATCTTCTAAAATGAAGTAGAAAATTAGCTCAACATGAAAATAAAAATTCTCTGCATAGATAGAGGAGGTGAATACCTAAGTGATGCTTTTAGAGATCATCTTAGAAGTTGTGGTATTGTCTCACAACTATCTCCACCTCGAACACCACAACATAACGGCGTGTCCGAGCGGAGAAATTGAACTCTATTAGATATGGTTCGATCAATGATGGCTAGAAGCCCATTGCCTATATCATTTTGGGGTTTCGCTTTGCTCTCTGTGGCCCGTATTTTGAATATGGCCCTAACCAAGAAAGTGGAAACGACACCTTTTGAAATATGGCATGGAAGGGTTCCATCACCGTCATATTTAAAGGTATAGGGTTGTGAGGCTTATGTTAAGACTCCCAGCTGAAACAAGTTAGAAAGCCGTTCCACTAAGTGTATCTTCATTGGATATCCCAGAGATTCTATGGGATATTATTTCTATGATCCACTAGAACAAAAGGAGTTTGTTGCAAGAAGGCTAAGTTCTTAGAAGCTATGTTCCTTACGGAAGGAACTGTTGGATCTTGTATAGATTGATGTGGTTAGTACGTTATGATCTAGGTCGGGTCATACCCAATAACAAGCTATTCAAACACCAATAAATGTTTATTTGTTGATGAGATCATTCAAATAAACATTGACACCAATTAGAAAATTGGTTTTCTAAAACTATACTTTTGTAAAAGAACAACATTATATGGAAAATTTGTTCATGAGAAATTATTTGATTCATTATTTAAGTTGGTTAAATAATATCAAATAAAAGTGTGCTATGTTATAAAATTAAAAGAGGTTTTAATTTTATAAGATTAAGGGCTAAGTATAAACTTTTTATAAAACTAAAATGGGGGGAAAACCCATTTTGAGAAGGGTTATTCGGCCGCCTAAGTGGGTGGTGGTTATGTGTTTGTCTTGTCTTGTGGAACACTTAAGGACACTTGCATTTGCCCTCTACACATAGAATACACCTTTCTCAACACACACAAAACACATTTCTCTCTCAAACAAGCTGAAATTTTCGGATTAAAGAAGCAAAAGGCTGCTGAAAATTTCGTTTTCTTGGCTGTCCTTCCAGAACTTCTAGAAGATTTCGGATTGTACAAAAGGTTTGTTCTTGGTGTTTAACTTCCTAACTAGTTAGGTGTTTGCTAAGATTGTGGGTATACAAGCTTGAGGTATTCTCCTTTGAAGGCTAGACAATCAAGGACATCAACATCTTCATCTTCAACATCTTGTGCAAGAAAGGTTGTTTCTTTGTTCACCCATTGGTTGATTGTTTTGTTTTATAGCATAGTGTTTCACATATATTGTTGATCCTGTTTTTGAGTTTTGTTTGTGCTTCAAAAGATGAAAATTTTCAGAATGAAAAAACATGTTTAAGTCATATTTCCACTGCATTTTATAAGTTTAAAATGGTTAAACTTGATTTGATTAACATGTTACAAAACCCATCAATGGCATCTAGAGCCGGTTATGTGGAATATGTGCTTCAAAAGTCTTGAAAAATTAGTTTTCAAGGACTTTTTCAACCCATTAGGGGCTGCATTGTTGTGGATGTATGAATCCCTTATATTTCAAGGTTTAATCTAGCATGCTTTGGTTTAAACCTTGAAATTTTATATCAAATGGTTGATTGTGTTGTTTGGACAAACCTTAAAGTTTTAGTTTATGTTGGCTGAAACTTTAGGGCTGAAATAAGGGTTTCATTGTTGTTTTTGGATGTTGAATATGTTTCTCATTTTGGTGCATAACATAGCCTTGGCCTTGTGTGGTTGGTTTTGGTTGATTGTTGTATGTCATGTTGGTTTTGATCCTTGTAAGGGTTGTAATTTGTGTTTTGTATTTTGGGTTGTAATTTATTTATTCATTTCGTTATGTAATAAATAGATTAGGTGCATTTATTTTATTAGAAAAATTGTATTAGTATATGATTTTGTAAAAGAAGATGCACAAGATGAAGATTCAAAGAAGGACACAAAAGACATGGACACTTGAAGCATTTGGATGTGGTTTCAAGTGGGAGTTCATTGAATCATTTTGATGTGTCATCTTCACCCTAAGGAAAGACCTTATGACAACACTTGTGATGGCAAACAAGTGTGGTCAACTTAGTGGCTATGGTTATGCACCCATGTTTGTATGTTTGTTGTTTGATTGTTTGGTTGATATTTGGATATGCATTACAAACTCATTAACAAACTTAACAAGCTGAAAATTTGATGATTCTTTATCATTAAGTGGTTAATAAAAGGTTATTAAAAGGATTAATGGTTTTAATAAAATAGGTTTTATTAAAAGTGAACCATAGGGTACCTTGTATTTGAAAGCATACAAATATAAGGTACATATAGTTTTCTAAACTAAGATTAAGAAAACATTAAATTTCTTTTAGAAACAAGTTTAACACAATGCTTTTGCACAACACTTGAGTCATTTAGAAACTCTTAATGGGATAAACGTCACCTAACCATTTTGAGGGAACTTGTGACTTGAGGTGGGGATACCATATTTATGGGATAAAGGTCACCTAACCACTTATGTTGGAAAACTCACATGTGTGTGCAAGTAGGGTACCTTGATTTGCAAAACATGTTAATGGATCACATACAATATGGTTTACAAAGGTGTTGATGGGATAAACATGCTGACTATACATATGATGTTTAAAGTCGATCCCATACCCTAGAAGTTGCAAAGGGTTGCAATTGTCAAAACATTGACTACCTTTTTAATTTAAATAATGGGATAAAGGTCACCTAACCACTATTTAAATGTAACATTGGATTCTAGACTTTAATATTCTCTAAGACACTTAAAAGGGGTTTTGATTATTAAAATATGAACAATATCGAAACTACTAAAATTGAACTTTTTTATATTTCATAGATGGCCACCAACAATAATGATAACAATGAAATCCCGACTGCTCACTCACTATCATTAAGAACCGTTATCCAAAAGGAGCGTCTAAATCATAATTACTTTATTGATTGCTTTCGAAACTTGAGAATTGTTCTCAAGCAAGAGAAACGATCATACATATTAGATGATCCGATGCCCGATCAACCTAGTAAGGATGATGAGGAGGCCTATAATAATTAGGTGAAATACACTGAGGACTCGGTCCAGTGTGTTGCCTATGTTGGCAAGTATGACTCCAGATCTCCAAAATGAGTATGAACATCATGGAGCGTACGACATGATAACCTAGTTGAAGAAAACATTCCAACAACAAGAACGGGTGAGCGCTTCGAAACGGTTCGAGCACTCCATGTGTGTCGTATGGACGACACCCAATCTGTTTCATCTTATGTAATTAAGATGAAAAGCCACATTGACCGCCTCGAAAGGCTGAATTGTCCCGTCTCGAAAGACTTGGCTACGGATTTGATCCTTAACTCTTGTCAATTTGGCATGAATTACAACATGAACGGGTGGGACAACAACATAAGTGAGCTTCACTCTATGCTCAAAACTACCGAGGCGGCCATGGGTAAAAGGGTTTTACCCGTTCTCACCATCAATGAAGGTGGGAACAAGAAGAGGCCTCACCCCGCACCCATGGCAAATGTTGCAAAGGGTAAAGGGAACGTTAGGGGAATGAGAAAGGAAGTGGTAAGAGCGCCACCACCAAAACCAGCAGAGAAGAAGCAAAAGGTTACTTCGAATGACCCATGCTTTAAGTGTTAGGAGATTGGACATTGGGCGAGAAATTGCCTAGTCCATCTCAAAGAGTTGCAAGCAAAGAGGGATGTTGGGCAAACCTTAGGTACAAATTTCATGATTCATATTGATCTAAATTTAATATCCTATAACACATGGGTATTGGATACCGGATGTGGAACTCATATTTGCAACTTATTACAGGGGTTTAAAAGAAGCAAAGACTTCAAGAAACGGGATGTAAGCCTCTACATGGGGAATGGGGCTATTGTTCAAGTTGAAGGCCGAGGGGACTACATCTTGAAGCTTCCAAATGGTTTGGAAGCAATTTTGAACATATTTTGTATGCTCGTAGTTTGACTAGGAACATTATTTCTCTTGCCCAATTAAGACAATATGGTTATGTTTTGTCATTTTTTTAGAATGAAATTCATGTTTCTTTAAATGACACATTTTTTTAAAGCTATTCCTATTAATGGTATTTATAAATTGGTTCGTGAAAACACATTATATGATAGCTCATTGCACCAAACCACCACTAAGAAACTCAAATTGGATTTGAGTGATACCTATCTTTGGCATTGCCGTCTTAGTCATATATACAAGAAGCACATACAAACAATTCAAAAGAATGGTCTTTTAAAAGAAAATGAATATGATTCATTTGATGTATGTGAATCTTGTTTACAAGGCAAAATGACTAAGGCCCTTTTAGTGGCAAGTCCAAATGGGCAAAATGTTTGTTAGGACCTGGTCTTTGAACGAAATACCTAGTGATTAGCATGTAAATTAGATCAAATAGTGCGGAATCCTTTTTGATTGGCGATCCAATCACTGAGAACACACGAAGAATCAGTAAAGAATTGAAACTAATGTTAGAAATTGATTGGAAATTGATCTAATGTGTTGTATGAACTTGGAGAACGAATTGGGAGGCTTCTGTACGGCTAGGGTACGTCTGGAATCATAAGGAATGAATACTCTTCCTTTTTCACAAATTAGATTGTATTTATAGGTTAGTATTTGTTCATTCGGGCGACTGGACCATAAGCATGGTTCAGTGGTGCGATTGAACCATGCGGTTGATCCATCCGCACGACTGAGTGTTCAGTCGTGCGACTGAGTCAATCTTATGTGTCAATCATACGATTGATCCAGTCTCCTGGTTCAGTCGTGCGACTGAGTCAATCATATGAAGTTATTCATGCGTGTGGTCCATTCGTATGGGCCATTCGCATGAGAACTTCATTATGTTATGTTTGAATATATTGATTAATAAACATTATGTGTAACCATTCACACAACTACTATCCTAATTAACCAATTCGATATCTACTCATTAATGAAATATTAGTCATTACAAATCACAAACAATCAATATCATTTCATTAATCATATCAAATTACATCAAAATCAGACAAACAAGATCTATTACATTTCATATCATTATCTAGGGACATAAATGTATCAACAAACTCCCCCGTGGATCTAGATCTCTCTAAGGTCTTGTTTTCTGCATCACCTCCGCATATTTCTTGTACTTGTTCTCTTTTGTGACTCCCGCGTGAATCTCAAACGCGAAGCAGAGTCTTATGACATTTTGGAACCGGAGGGCTTGTACAATATCTTGCGTATCATAGAATAATGGCCACTTGTATAGCCTGTAGACATCTTTTTCTGACAAGTTGGTAAGCCACATTGGATCGAATACCCTGATCGTATCCATTTGGCCCTCCTTGTTTAGGACTATGACCGCTTCTGTTGTTCTACAATCGTAGTACAACCACCTTAAGTCTGGAGTGAAGTCCTGTGGCATTTCCCTGGGTGGGATTCTTGACATTGTGCACGGAGGACTACACCTCAACACTATCTTCGGCTTTCCAGTAATGGCATCAATCTCAGACCTTCTGATATACCTTGTAGGTTGTTGGAGTCTGAAGTTAACCCACCTGGTGTGGTACTCCTTCTTTAGGGCAGCCTCGAACCAGCCTGACATCTTCCTCGGGTCAGCATACAAAAGCTTTAGTTTGGCCAGCTGGTTGAGCTCAAAACCTGGTAGAGACTTCAGATCATGTGGGAATCTGAAGTACTCTATGCCCTTTTCTCTCTTAAGTGCATATACGTTAAGATCCTCAAAATACGCCCACGTAATGATCCTGCCAGTCACCTTATGATGTTTCTTGACTCTGTAGAGTTTGGTGTAGGCATCCTGTTTCGGTGCAGTGCGTTGGGCTCTAACTTCTTCAAAACATGCAGCCCACTCAGCCTTTCGAATATCTACATCATCAATTGATGCTTGGGCCGTTTCCTCTACTTTCTCCGACTCTAGCTCCATCTTGTCTAACACCTCAAACGTATTGCTGACGAGGGATTCACCCAGATTGGGGACCATATTTCCCTCATTGTCAGCGTATTGAGGGTAGTGCTCGGCAGTGACATCTTCAATCTCGATTTCGTCAACATCGTTGAGCTCTTCGTCACTAGTCGAGTCGCATGTCGGAGCATTCTTCACTATCTCATCTGGATTGAGCTTGAAAATTTCTGCGAGTTGCTCGTTTGATAGGTCGTGAATTATTTCCCCTTCTTCAGGGGTATAACTCACTGACCTCCTTATGATCCCTTGCAGATCAAGAATCATTGTTAGCTGAGTCTTGACCTGCTGAATGGGAGCAACATCAAACTCATCCCTTTGGTAATTTGGATCTGTTTGATTAACACATTCAACATATTAACCATTAGTAATTCATCAAAATAGAAATGCATTAAACTGAATTTAAACATTAAATACATAACTTTCAATACATGATTCAAATACAAAAGTAATTTAGTACATAAATATCTAATCTTTACTTTTGTCATGTATGATCGTCTCGTCACTTGGTGGAGCCGAGGAAGAAGCTGGTTGGTCTTGTATGTTCTTGGACCTCCTTTCTTGACCTGAAGTAGAGGCCGATGCAGCTGCATCTCCTCCTGATGTATCATCATCATCCTTCTCCTCTGTCCTTTCTTCTTCTGTCCCCTCATCCTCTTTTGTCTCATCATCCTCATCATCACTTTCATCATCATCATCATCTCTGTCTCCTTCTTTGATCTTCAAGGGCTCTTCCTTAGATCCCTTTAACTTTAACATGATTGTCTTCTTCGCCTTTTCCAACTCCCCTATCTTCCTGTTTGATGTGACACTCTGTGCTTGGAGTTAGGCTATCTCAAGGTTCTGAGCAGCCATCTGTTGGGCCTGCTCCTTTATCACTCTAGCCTGCTCTTCTATCTGGTGAGACGGAGCAGCAGTAAGATTAGCAAGCTGATGGATCTGACCCGCCTTCTCCTCATCTGCTGCTAATAGGCGCATCACCATCCTGTTGAGCGCAAATAGTTGTTCCTCTATTCCAATTGGAGGTAGAGGTGATACATATGGATGAGATGGATGGGCTGAGGATCCAGCTTGGTGGGTAGCAGTGGTGGTGGTTGCTGTAGTGAAGAGGGTCTGTGAAGTGGTGGAGGTGATGTGGGAGTGAAAGATATGGTGGTAGACGGAATCTGTATAGTGGTGGGAGGTGTGGTGGTGGTAGTAGTAGCTGTGGTGGCTGTGGTGGCTGTGGCTGTGGAAGTGGTTGTGGTGGCAAATATGGTGGCTATGGTGGTGGATGGTATGCTTGTGCAAGTGGTAGTGGTGGTGGAAGATGTGGTTGTGGAGGTAACGAAGGTGAGACGTCTTTTCTTCAACTTACGGCCATGGGGTTGAGCCATCCTTTTCCTCCTTGTTCCCGTTGAGGTGGATGCTCCCCCTACAACCCTGCTAGCTCGCTCCGGTACATAACTCAGATCCGTAGCTGTCTCTCCTGAGTCTCGTGGGTGTTCACCAACCACCCTTAGCCCATGTTCCATGGGAACAACCTTGCTTCCCACAGTCCGTGTTAAGGGCTCCTCTTCCGACTCCTCTTCTCTCTTATCAGGAACAAAATCCTCATGGAAACCAGCAGACTCAGTTCCATCATGGGTGGATGGTGGAGATGGTATATCAGTGGTAGTGGCCCTAGATGGAATGGGGCCTGTATCTCCACCATCACCACTGTCGTCATCATCGTTGTCATCAACTGGTAGACCTATAGATTCAGAATCAGAGTCACTGTCATCATGACACCATTTTCGTCTTCCCGGTGCCACATAGTTCTCGTTTGGCAAATGGCCAATCAACCTCTTCACTAGGGGCTTTACTTGTTTGCCCCTATACACACTCATTCGACCCAAGGTCGTGTCATCCATAATTTCCAAAGTAACTGCATCATGACTCTCCTTTGGGAGAAGTGGCAGCTTGTCGTTGAAGATTAGGTGTATAAACCTAGGGTACATACAGAATCCTTCCTTCCCTTTTGCTTCTAGGTTCTCTATCAAATAGGAAAAGATCATACTCGAGAAGCTGAAAGGGTGGTTCAGCACCAGTGCCACGAAGGCATTTTGAATCTGATCTGATAGATAATCGAACCCACCCCTCCTCGAAGCAATGCACTTCAGAATCACATGTGCCAAGTATTTGTACTGAGGGCACAAGTTGCTCTTATTGAGCACACCCGAGTTTATGTCCCCCGCGTACTTGATTCTGAGTAAGCAGCCCCACACAGTCAGTGGATGTAATTTGGTGGAGTGATTCGTATCGTCCCCAAATTCAAGAACTTTCTGGAAATTAGCAGCAGTAACCTCGATATCCTGACCCAGAATGGAGCTACGTATACTCTACGGCTCACAAGAGCGATCAACTGAGGCATTCTCCCAGAATGCCTGGTGTAATGACCTGTAGGGCGTGCAAGGTGTAGATATAGCCTTATGTATCCGGGCGCGTCTCAGGAAGGCTATAATCTCTGTGAACTCGGCCCCGTTTCGAGTAGTATGATCCAAGTGAGCGCATATGTTGTGCTTTGGGTTAATGGACCATCTATGAGCCATTTTTCTGAAACACAAGACACAGAATCATTAGTACATAATACATCAAAATTCAGTTCTAAGTGTAATGTTTAAACTTGATTCTGATTCATTCGTGCGAATGAATCATGCGACTGGAGTCAGTCGCTTGTTCTTCATGCGACTGAGCTCGTTCGGTTGAATGAGACATGTGACTGAGTTCAATCTGCTGACTGAGTCTGCGATTGGGTCAGTCGGCCGACTGAACTCATTCGCCTGGTTCATTCGGCCGATTGACCCAATCGCAAGATTCAATCGTGCGATTGGAGTTCATCCGGACGACCAGATGCTTGTCCCATTGTTCAGTCGCTTGTGGTTCTAATCTTGACCAATTCAAGTAATTTAACATGGTTTAATGGTCCATTAGACTCGCCATCTTGTCACTAATAACCTATTAAGCTTAATTTTAACATTTTGCTTAGTTTATGTAGGTTATTAGGGCATTTTTTCAGTCCGGTTCTTGTTTCATTCGAATATAACATATTTGGATTCAAGATCTTCTGATTACGGTAAGATTTAACTGCAATGCACCTGTATAATCGTCAATGGGGCGTCAGAGAATCAACAGCAAAGTGAACACAAGATCTCTAGAAATTTTGGCAGAGTAACGGTAAGAAATACGATTTGGGTGCGATTGAGAGTGATGAGTACAACGCGATGGACTGAGGCCCTTTAAATACTGAACCGAAGTTCAATCGGCCGACTGGCCTCATTCACTCAGTTCATTCGGGCGATTAAGGTTCAGTCGTGCGATTGTCTCAGTCAGTCGGCCGACTGAGTCTCAGTCGGCCGACTGAGTCTCAGTCGGTCAACTGACTCATTCGTGCTCTTTCATTCACACCCTTAGTTAACCGACTGATTCTCAGTCGGTCGACTGACTCATTCTCACCCTGTCATTTGGTCGAATGGATCATTCTTATACGACATTCGGGTGAATGACTAAATTTCATGTCCAGTCGTGCGAATGGGATCCATTCGCATGGTTGGTCCATATTCATGGTCCAATCGTGCGAATGTGTCACACTTAGTGAATGTTGTGCTATTTTGAACATTTTACTTTTAAGACCCTTTTTAACTTTTGAAATAAACATTATGAGTGTTTTTGATCATCTCAGACATGATCGTTTTAACCAATTTAGTCACCTCAGACAAGACTCTTTTAAACACTTTGTCACCTCAGACGTGACTGTTGTAAACTTGAGAATTCATGTGGTCATCTCAGACATGAACCTTTTAGTGAGTTAATCCCTTATCTATTTTCATGATGTAGTCCAGCAAATAAACAAAATCAAAAGACTAAGTGAAAAAGGTAATCTAACGTACCAAAAATAAAGACTTGTTTTTTGCTTTTTGTGAGAAATAAATCCTAAGATAGAAATCTATGGTATTTGGTTCCAGAATAGGCAGCTTCAACTTAGATTTCCACACCTGGACCAATTCAATTTTGGAATCATACAGGCAAGTCAAATCATTTGAGACTTGTTGTCAAAATCTTTTGATGCTCTTTTCTTAGTTTTCATCCAGAGTCGGTAGCAACTTTTAGGAAATCATACTGGAACTATTAGATTATCACATTGATTTGAACTTTCAAGAATTGCAGCCACAATAATTGTCAGTATATTTGTCCCCTTAAATCCATACACAGACTTTTGACACAGACTGGTGATAGGTTTAGGTTTAATTATTTCAACTAACATTTGTGGATCCCACACTTATATGGTAATCAACATTCCTCAGGAGCTTTTGAGCGGTCTACGGGTATTTTTACAACCCCCGTAATCCGAGTCACTATACGCCGTGAGCTTAAAGTCATCATCTAGAGGATACCACAACCCAAGTGTGGGTGTACCCTTTAGATAACGAAATATCCTTTTGACTGCGATCAGATGGTTGACCTTAGGCTTCGCCTGATATCTAGAACATAAACATGTAGCATACATGATATCAGGTCTTGAGGCAGTGAGATACATGAGGGATCCAATTATTCCTCGGTAGATTGTGGCATCTACAAGATCTCCATTTTCATCAGGTTCTATATCGTGATTCGTAGCAAGTGGAGTCCCAATAGCAGAAGCATTCTCCATGTCAAAACGACTGAGAATGTCTCCTACATATTTGGTCTGATGTAGAAGTATTCCATTTGGAGTATTCCATTTGGATTCTGATCCACCTATAACCTAAGAAAGAACTTCATCTCCCCCATAGCACTCATCTCAAATTTTTTCTTCATAACTGCTTCAAATTCATTGCATAAGTCTTCGTTCTTTGAACAGAAGATTATGTGATCGACATAGATCTATACGAGCAGTAGGCCGCCATTTTTTTCTTTGATGAACAGTGTGCAGTCAATGACTCACCTGCGAAAGCCGTGTTTCTCAAGATGAGTCGAGAGTTTCTCATACCAAGCTCGTGGAGCTTGATGAAGCCTGTATAAAGCCTTGTCGAGTTTGTAAACTCTATCCCGATGATAAGGATCTTTAAATCCCTCGGGTTGACTGACATAGACTGTTTCTCTGATTTCCCCATGAAGGAATGCACTCTTCACATATAATTGGTAGACTTTAATCTTCATGTACGATGCATAGGAAAGGAAGATGCGAATGGCTTCCATTAGTGCCACGGGTGCAAACACTACATTGTAGTCAATTCCCTCGACTTGGCGAAATCCTTGAACCACCAATCAAGCCTTGTTCCTGATAATGATTCCTTGGTCATCTTTCTTGCATTTTAAAACCCATTTGGTTCCAATGACCTTAGCACCTTTTGGTCTATCAACCAGAGTCCATACACCTAACTTCTTGAACTTCTTGCATGGCACTCACCCACGCCTCATCATTCAATGCATCACTCATGTATTTTGGCTCAAACTGTGAGACAAAACACCGATACGCACCATCATGAATGTATCCCTTTTCCATAACTGAGGCGTAATCAGCTAAGTATAGCTGATTTCGGGTTTGTACTCCTGATCTGACATCCCCAATGACATTGTTTAGGGGATGATAGATGTTTAGTCATGATCCTAGAGTAGTAGGAACAGCTACCTCAGAGCCAAGATTATGAACATTTGGTTCTGCAGCTGAGGTAGTTGGAGTTTGAGGCTCCGTAGTCGAAGGTACATCACTGGTAGATGCTTGTGGACTTTCAGGAACTGGAACCTGTTCCTCCTGACTATTCTGATCATCTTCTTCAGCTTCATCTTCAGAGGAGGAGTCACTGTTGTCAACTACTCCCCCTGACTAAGTAGATGATCCTCCCAGTGAGCTTGATGTTGGTGTATTCAAGATATCATACATCATCCGTGTAGCTAACTCGTGATTCGAGGGAGAGAGAGGGATGTTGAAGGACTTGAAGAATCCATCATAGTCGAAGAAATAGGCGGGTCCTTTGCGAGAAAGGGGCGTGGTATATCGCTAAACGTCAACATTACACCACACTTCTACTAGACCCGTGAGTTGTTGTAAATCCTCTTGTTTGGAATGTTGTATCCTAGAAAGATTCCTCCATGTGCCTTCTTGCTAAATTTACCTTCTTGCGTTTTCTTCAGAAGTGTGCACGGTGCACCAAATGGTTCGAGATACTCTAGATTCGGTTTGCTTCTTTGTAGTAGCTCGTAACATGTCTTGCTGTGACGCTTGACAATCAGAACTCGATTCAGTGTATAACATGCATTAGCAACTGCCTCATTCCAAAATTGGATAGGCAGTTTCGAGTTTGCCAGCATTGTCCGTGCTGTCTCAATCAGGCTTCTGTTCTTTTGCTCAGCAACACCATTCATCTGAGGTGTGTAGGCAGAATGACTTGATGTACAATTCCCTTTTCCTTACAGTAAGCCTCCATCCACTGGTTCTTGAATTCCGTCTCGTTGTCTGAGCGTACTTGTCTAACCTTCAGCTTGTAGAGAGATTCCAATGTGGTTACTAACTCCTTGAATGACTCAAATGTTTCTGATTTGGATTTCAGAAACATTACCCAAGAGAACCTTTAGTAGTCATCAGTAACCACCAAACAGTACAAGTCACCTGCTATGCTCTTTGTACTGACTGGACCAAACAGATCCATGTGAAGAAGTTCAAGAGGAAGTTCTATTGAATGAACTTTCTTTTCCTTATGAGACTTCTTCGTCTGTTTGCCTTTCTTGCAAGCTACACAAAAATCAGGAAGCTGGAAGTTCTTGACATTAACTCCTCTCACCAGATCCTTCTGAATCAAGTGATTCATCTTCCTTTGATTAATACATCCCATTCTCCTATGCCAGGAGATGAAATCCTTCTCAGTAGCTTTAGATAGAAAACACTGAACCTCATGATCCGTTGTAGCAGCTGTTGACAGATCCAAAACATAAAGGTCTTTATATCTTGAAGTAGTCATCAAAACTTGGTCTTCTGGGATCACGTAATCTTTCTTGGGCATGTAACACTTCTTGTTGTCGAAGACAGATTTGTGCAATGTCTGTTTGTGATACACAGTCGATTGGCTAACAGGTTGAACTTTATGCGCACTAGTTCTTCTAGGTGGAGTTAAAGAACTCCTCTTAGAAGACCTAGGTTTTGGGTCCTGAAGTTCAATCTTTTTCCTAGGTGTCTGATAAAGAAGCAATAGGAAGCAATATGTCCACATTCTCCACAGTTGTAGCATGACTTGCTATCAACTTTATGATTAAACTTTCTTTGTAGAGACGTGTGTGACACTCTAGTAATATCACTTACTTTAGGTTTTGACTCTGGTTCTTTTGATGCTTTTCCTTGTTTAACAGAGTTAACTGTTTTAACATGTTTAATCTCTTTTTCTTCCTTTTGCTTAACTGGTTTTTGACTATTTGAAGTCCTGTTAGGTTTTGATTTGACTCTGTTTGACCCTGACTTTAAGTTAACTTTTTCAAACTCTTTTTCCAGATTAGCACAAGGCAATTTACCCTTAGCCTTTGACGTGGCCTCCTTTTGTTTGTTTCCAGAGTCAATGGTTGAACATGAGGAATCTGGATCACTAACAAGAGGAGTAGACACCACATGATCCTTGATGGGATTGTCATTTACAGGTCTACTCTTAGTGTTCATCAAGGTCTCAGATGGTGGTGGAACCACGTTGTAACCCAACCCCTCCCCATTGTTTCTTTCTCTCACTAAGTGTTGGACTATGTGTAATGAACTTGTCCAACTGTGCAGTTTCTGTTTTAATGAGTTTACTTCTACTTCTAGAACTACCTTTTGCTTCTTAGTGTCTTCTAGAGAGCTTAGATAGTACCTAATGTCATTAGATTGATTAAATGCAACTACTTCGATTTCCCTAAGCTGTTTAGTCAAAAGGTCTATCTTTTCTTTGTAACTATGCTCATTTTGTTTTAATACTCGATTCGCCTCAGTGCACAGTTGTAAATCTTTTACCAAATTATCATTACGATCTAATAACCTAGCAAATTTCTCCTTTATGCTCTTTCTAAATGTATTACAATCAGAACAAGCATGATTATTAAACTCTTGGTCAGTGGTACTTACCTGAGTTGGTTCAGAAGCATTAGCCATCAATGCAGCATCAGATGTCTCTGGTTCTGGTGATTCTGTCTTTTCTGTGTTTGCTCTGGTAGTCTCCTCTTTAGGCTTGTAGCTGACCTCAGATGCCATTGTCTCTTCAATATTAGACATCGCTATATCAACTGCTAGATCTCCTTCACTTGTATAATCATCATCAAAGTCTTCTACACTTGCAATGTTTGATTCCCCTAGAGAGACAAACCTAAAGCTCCAGTCCTGTCCGTCATCATCATGAGCAGTCAAGGCTTTTGGATCCTTGCTTGATGAAGTAGAACTAGTAGCTTGCTTGTCTTGACGAGTGAAGGACGAGAATGGGTTCCTGTTTCCGTCTTCTTTGGCTTAACACATTCTCTCTTGAAGTGCCCCTTCTCCCTACAGTTAAAGCAGGTCACTTTGCTCTTGTCAAAGCCGAATGTGGTATCCTTAGTATCTACCAAGTTCTGTCCGGTCTTTTTCACAAACTTCTTTGATCTCCGGACAACACTAGCTAAGGCCCACATTATGTCCATTCTCTCAAGCTCCATTTCGTCCATATGCTCGTAGTCCTTGTCTGCCAGATGACAGTTTCCAATCTTCCCTGCAACAAGTCCATCATAAGAATGAACCACTGCAGCCAAAAGATCCATGTGTTCTCGAGCTACTTCTACCGTCATATTACCGAGGTTCTCAGTATTCAGTCTAGTAGCTTTTGTTTCAGATCAGATATGATGGGTACAAGAAGACCCCGACGTGTCTGATCCTGAAGGAGAAGCATGTGAAGGACCCGATGAGCTAGACACAAATGCAGTCTGGAGAGGTGCTCCAGATGTCTTAGCTTGAGGTGTGGCATTGTACAAAGCTGGATTCTAAGAATACAAAAACTTCTGAGCTCTGTACTTCATCCTAAGTGCTTCTTCTCGCATCTTTAGAATAAAGTCATTTATATCCGCATTGCCAGCATTCCATACTGTCTCAGGTTAGACACGAATGAAGCCCACTTCTCTAGCAATCCGTCTGCAAAGTTAGCAACTTTCTCTTCCATGATAGTAGCCACCCCATGTGTATGCAGTTCACTCATCAGATGGTAGAATCTATCTATAACATCGTCCAAGCTCTCGTTTCCCATCAATGAGAAGTTATCGAATTCCTTCTTTAACTCCTTAGCATTGATTGCCTTCAAAGAAGCATTCCCGTCGTACCTCTTTTCCAGCTCATCCCATAGTTTCTTGGACTGCTTATTCTCTGACTACTGGTGAAAAATGTCTTTAGGGATAGACTGTGTAATCAATGCATAAACCCTCTTCTCTGCATTATATTAACTTTCTGCACGTCTGTCATCCCTCCTAAGGTTAGTTTTACTCCATCGGCTCCCACCAGCATACTATACCCAATCTTGATAGCTTCCCATAGATTCGGATCCACTCCAATTAGGTAGATCTCAAAACGTTGTTTCCAGTGGGGAAACTCATCTAATGTTAAAAGCTTTGGTGGTTTATTATGATTACCCACCTCACTCTCAAGTAAAAGCAGGTTGTGTATCCTAGTGTCCTTCCCAGCAGTAAAGGCTGACATTTGATCTTCCATGGCGAATAACTTTAAGTCAACTTACACAAACTGTCAACTGGTGTGACTCAAGGATGCGATTGGGCTATCCGTGCGAATGAACTATGCGAATGGTTCAATCGTGCGGCTGAACTATGCGATTGGTTCAGTCGTGCGAATGAAGCTGATGCGATTGAACACTACGAACGAATGGTTCAATCGTACGAATGGCGATGCGACTATGTCCAATCGTGCATCTGAGCAATGCGAACGAGGTCCAATCGGGCAAATGGCTCACTCGTGCGACTCAAGCTGCTGTTTTGCGAAAATTTCTAGGTTAAACGTGTTTTAGACGTAAAACTTCGAACTTTCGCAAGGTCTAATTGCCTAAGTCTGTAGAAACCAACCTTTGATGAGAAGGGAATGTCCAAGATCACTTCTGACACAAAAGGTTGTGTTTTTAGTGCAAAAACACAAGCTTTTTATCAATCTTGATTGAATCACACGTAATCAAGAGCCAAAGCTCTTATACCACTTGTTAGGACCTGGTATTTGAACGAAATACCTAGTGATTAGCGTGTAAACCAGATCAAATAGTGCGGAATCCATTTGATTGGCGATCCAATCAGTGAGAACACACGAAGAATCAATAAAGAATTGAAACTAATGTTAGAAATCAATTGGAAATCGATCTAATGTGTTCTATGAACTTGGAGAACGAATTAGGAGGCCTCTGGATGGCTAGGGTACGTCTGTAATCATAGGGAATGAATACTCTTTGTTTTTCACGAATTAGATTCTATTTATAGGTTAGTATTTCTTCATTCGGGCGACTGGACCATAAGCATGGTTCAGTCGTGCGATTGAACCATGCGGTTGATCCATACGCACGACTGAGTATTCAGTCCTGTGACTGAGTCAATCTTATGTGTCAATCATACGACTGATCCAGTCTCCTAGTTTAGTCGTGCGACTGAGTCAATCGTATGAAGTTATTCATGCATGTGGTCCATTTGTATGGGCCATTCGCATGAGAACTTCATTATGTTAAGTTTGAATATATTGATTAATAAACATTATGTGTAACCATTCACACAACCACTATCCTAATTAACCAATTCAATATCTACTCATTAATGAAATATTAGTCATTACAAATCACAAACAATCAATATCATTTCATTAATCATATCAAATTACATCAAAAATCAGACAAACAAGATCTATTACATTTCATATCATGATCTAGGGACATACATGTATCAACAAGATTTATTAGACATCATACATTCGGATGTACTTGTTAAGACACAAAGATGAAGCTTTTGAAATGTTCAAAATATTCCAAAATGAAGTAGAAAATCAACTCAACAAGAAAATAAAAATTCTCCGCACCGATAGAGGAGGTGAATACCTAAGTGATGCCTTTAGAGACCATCTTAGAAGTTGTGGTATTGTCTCACAACTATCTCCACCTGGAACACCATAACATAATGGTGTGTCCGAGAGGAGAAATCAAGCTCTATTACATATGGTTCGATCTAGGATGGCTAGAAGCTCACTGCCTCTATCATTTTGGGGTTTCGCTTTGCTCTTTACGGCCAGTATTTTGAATATCGCCCCAACCAAGAAAGTGGAAACAACATGTTTTGAAATATGTCATGGAAGGGTTCCATCACTGTCATATATAAAGGTATGGGGTTGTGAGGCTTATGTTAAGACTCCCACCTCAAACAAGCTAGAAAGCCGTTCCACTAAGTGTATTTTCATAGGATATCCCACAGATACTATGGGATATTATTTCTATGATCCATTGTAACAAAAGGAGTTTGTTGCCAAGAAGGCTGATTTCTTAGAAACTAAGTTCCTTACGGAAGGAACTAGCAATAGAACTGTGGATCTTGAGGAGGATCAAGAACCACAAACGGTAGAACTAGTAATCCACGTGAAAGATATGGATTTTTCGTAAATGGATGCTATGTGGTAGATTCCAATGAACCAACCACCTATCATGATGCAATGTCCAATTTGGATTGTGCAAAATGGCTTGAAACCATGAACGTTGAGATGCAATCTGTGTATGACAATCAAGTATGGGACCTGGTTAAACCACCTCTTAACTCCAAGATAGTTGGAAGTAAGTGGATTTTCAAGAAGAAAACTGATATGCATGTAAACTTGGATACTTATAAAGCTAGACTTGTAGCAAAAGGTTTCACTCAAACTCAAGGGGTTGATTATGATGAGACCTTCTCAGCAGTTGCAATGCTAAAGTCTATTAGGATATTATTTGCCATAGCTGCTCATTATGATTTTGAGATTTGGCAAATGGATGTCAAAACGGCCTTTCTAAATTGATATATTGAGGAAGATGTCTATATGGTTCAACCTGAAGGTTTTGTCAACTCGAAACATCCTAACAAAGTATGCAAGTTAAAGAAATCAATCTATGGATTGAAGCAAGCATCAAGAAGTTGGAATCACCGTTTTGATGAAGAAATAATCAAATTTGGGTTCATCAAAAATGCTGATGAAGCATGTGTATATAAGAAGGCTAGTGGGAGCATCACCATTTTCTTAGTATTGTATATCGATGACATCCTACTATTTGGAAATGACATTCCAACCATGGAAGGTGTAAAAGCCTGGCTTGGCAGCTGTTTCTCCATTAAGGATCTTGGTGAAGCCGCCTATATTTTAGGAATAAAGATCTATAGGGATAGATCAAGGCGATTGACAGGTTTGAATCAAAGTGCATACATTGATAAGATCTTGAAAATGTTCAAGATGGAAAACTCTAAGAAAGGTACCGTACCTATTCAAAGAGGAACAATATTGAGTAAGACTCAATGTCCAAGCTCAAAGGATGAGCAAGACAAAATGAAGGGAATCCCGTATGCGTCTGCTATAGGATCCATCATGTATGCAATGATATGCACTAGACCGGACGTGTCGTGCGCCTTGAGCATGACAAGCCGATACGAACAAAATCTTGGAAATAGTCATTGGATGGCGGTTAAGAACATACTTAAGTACCTAAGGAGGACCAAAGATGTGTTCCTAATCTACAGATGTAGTGAAGAAGAGCTTCTAGTAAAAGGGTACATGGATGCGAGCTTCCAAACCGATCGGGATGATTCACGATCAAAATCGGGGTACATTTTCATCTTGAATGGAGGAGCAATCTCTTGGAAGAGCTCTAAGCAAGATGTGGTGGCATTATCAACTACAGAGTCGAATACATTGCCGCTTCAATAGCAGCTCAGGAAGCTGCATGGATAAAGAAGTTCATTACCAATCTAGGGGTGGTCCCTTCCACTCAGGACCCCATAGAAATGTTTGTGATAACGACGGTGCGGTTGCTCAAATCAAGGAACCCCGTGCACATCAAAAGACTAGGCACATTGAATGAAGATTCAACTGCATAAGGGATGAAGTTGAAAAAGGAAAGATATGTATTCGCAAAGTCTACAGCGGATCACAACATTGCGGATCCACTCATGAAACTTCTAGAGAAGGCAAAGCATGAAAGTCATGTTTGTGCCATGGGACTGCAATATTCTAGTGACTGGATTTGATCCTTAATTTTATGTATTGAGATACTGTAACCCTTTCTTACTTGAATGAACTATTTGGTTATAATGATTCAACTAATATTCCTTTTTGCATGTTTAAATCCATGAGTAAATTACTTACTCACAACGTCCGTAGTTGTTCATGCTTGTGGGAACAAGCATGAAGAGAATGCTATTATGAACTTGGATTGGTAGATATTCATATAGATTAATACAAACCAAAAGGTTGCTACCAAAGTTCATAGTTTGTGGGACACAAATATTGGACTGACCTGCATCTCAAATATTACTACATGAAATCTTCCTGATTGATCATAAGTAATTTCGAGTAAAGGCAAACATCATTTGGTATCCTCTGACCTGAGACACATTGGGTCTTGATATTTACCGAATATTATACTTTGACTTAGCTCTTCTTTGTTCTGAAACATGGCAGTACATAAGTCAGAGTTCAGGTATGCTATAAAGTAATTGTGAGAGACGTATGTGGTCAAGAAGGGATTTGTCCCTCTTATTTGTTGAGAGTAAGATGTATAAGGCCTGATAAAGTTAAAGCAATGGAGAATGATCACTCTATGTCTCAAGGATTTAACATGACATGTGTGACAAAAGGGTAGATGATTGATTCACCTAAAACATTTCTAGTATGGTGCTTAAAGGGGATGATGTTATGAATGGCACTTAGTCATACGTATTAAGGGTAGTAAACCGTTGTTAGGTGGTATATACTGCTTACATCAATTTTATGAATCTTGTGCAAGTAGCAGATTGTTGGATCTTGTATGCCCAAGACACATACAAGATTGATGTGGTTAGTATGTTATGATCCAAGTCAGGTCATACCCAATAACAATCTATACAAACACCAATAAATGTTTATTTGTTGATGAGATCATACAAATAAACATTGACACCAATTAGAAAATTGGTTTTCTAAAACTATATTTTTGTAAAAGAACAACATTATATGGACAATTCGTTCATGAGAAATTATTTGATTCATTATTTAAGTTGGTTAAATCATATCAAATAAAAGTGAGTTATTGTTAAAAAATTAAAAGAGGTTTTAATTTTATAAGATTAAAGGCTAAGTGTGTAACTTTTTATAAAACTAAAATGGGGGAAAACCCATTTTGAGAAGGGTTATTTCGCCGCCTAAGTGGGTGGTCGTTTTGTATTTGTCTTGTGTTGTGGAAGACTTAAGGACACTTGCATTTGCCCTCTACACATAGAATACACCTTTCTCTACACACACAAAACACATTTCTCTGTCAAACAAGCTGAAATTTTCGGATTAAAGAAGCAAAAGGTTGCTGAAAATTTCGTTTTCTTGGCTGCCCTTCCAGAACTTCTTGAAGATTTCAGATTGTACAAAAGGTGTTTGTTCTTGGTGTTAACTTCCTAACTAGTTAGGTGTTTGCTAAGCTTGTGGGTATACAAGCTTGAGGTCTTCTCCTTTGAATCCTACACATTCAAGGACATCATCATCTTGATCATTTTACATCTTCAACATCTTGTGCAAGAAAGGTTGTTTCTTTGTTCACCCTTTGGTTGGTTGTTTTGTTTGATAGCATAGTGTTTCACATATATTGTTGATCCTTGATTTTGGGTTTTGTTTGTGCTTCAAAGGAGGAAATATTTCAGAATGAAACAACATGTTTAAGTCATATTTCCGTGGCGTTTTATAATTTTAAAATGGTTAAACTTCATTTGATTAACATGTTATAAAACCCATGAGGAACTAGCGGTAGAACTATGGATCTTGAGGAGGATCAAGAACCACAAAATGATACATGTTTGGCTCATACTAGTACTCAATACGAGGATGTTGAGAATGATCAAGTGGTTGATCAAAGTACACAAAACGTTCGCCAATATGGTAGAATAAGTAATCCACCTGAAAGATATGGATTTTTCGTAGATGGATGCTATGTGGTAGATTCTGATGAACCAACCACCTATCGTGAAGCAATGTCCAATTTGGATTGTGACAAATGGTTTGAAGCCATGACCGTTCAGATGCAATCCATGTATGACAATCAAGTGTGAGACGTAGTTGAACCACCTCTTTACTCCAAGATAGTTGGAAGTAAGTGGGTTTTCAAGAAGAAAACAAATATGCATAGAATCTTGTATACTTATAAAGCTAGACTTGTAGCAAAAGGTTTCAGTCAAACTCAAGGTGTTGATTATGATGAGACCTTCTCACCAGTTGCAATTCTAAAGTCTATAAGGATATTATTTGCCATAGCTACTCATTATGATTCTGAGATTTGGAAAATGGATGTCAAACCGCTTTTCTAAATGGATATCTTGAGGAATATGTCTATATGGTTCAGCCTGAAGGTTTTGTCAACTCAAAACAGCCTAACAAAGTATGCAAGTTAAAGAAATCAATCTATGGATTGAAGCAAGCATCAAGGAGTTGGAATCACCGTTTTTATGAAAAGATAATCAAATTTGGATTCATCAAAAACGTTGATGAAGCATGAGTATATAAGAAAGCTAGTGGGAGCATCACCACTTTCCTAGTATTGTATGTCGATGGCATCCTACTATTTGGGAAAAACATTCCAACCATGGAGGGTGTAAAAGCCTGGCTTCGAAGCTTTTTCTCCATTAAGGATCTTGGTGAAGCCGCCTATATTTTAGGAATAAAGATCTACTTGGATAGATCAAGGCGATTGATAGGTTTGAATCAAAGTGCATACATTGATAAGATCTTGAAAAGGTTCAACATGGAAAACTCTAGGAAAGGTATCGTACCTATTCAAAGAGGAACAATATTAAGTAAGACTCAATTTCCAAGCTCAAATGATGAGCAAGAGAAAATGAAGGGAATTCCGTATGCGTCTGCTCTAGGATCCATCATGTATGCAATGATATGCACTAGACTGGACATGTCATGTGCTTTGAGCATGACAAGCCGATACCAACAAAATCCTGGAAACAGTCATTGGATGGCTGTTAAGAGCATAGTTAAGTACCTAAGGAGGACTAAAGATATGTTCCTAATCTATGGATCTAGTGAGGAGGAACTCGTAGTAAAGGTTTACACGGATGCAAGTTTCCAAACTGATCAGGATGATTCACGATCACAATCGGGGTGCATTTTCATCTTGAATTGAGGAGCAATCTCTTGGGAGAGCTCTAAGCAATATGTGGTGGAATTATGAACTACAGAGTCGGAATACATCACCGCTTCATTAGCAGCTCAAAAAGCTGCATGGTTAAAGAAGTTCATTGCCGATCTAGGGGTGGTCCCTTCCATTCAAGACCCGCTAGAAATTCTTTGTGATAACAAGGGTGCGATTGCTAAAATCAAGGAACCCCGTGCACATCAAAAGACTAGGCACATTGAACGAAGATTCAACTACATAAGCGATGAAGTTGAAAAGGGAAAGATATGTATTCGCAAAGTTCACACACATCAAAACATTACGGATCCATTCACGAAGCTTCTTCAAAAGGCAAAGCATGTACCATGGGACTGCAATATTCTAGTGATTGGATTTGATCTTTAATTTTTGTATTGAGATATTGTAACCCTTTCATACTTGAATGAATTATTTGGTTATAATGGTTAAACTAATATTCCTATTTTGCATGTTTAAAATCAATGAATAAATTATTTACTCAGAATGTCTGTTGGACCAAACGAACCAATGAGCCAGATCAGAAAAAACTTTAAGTCCCACAGACATCAAAACAACTCAAGTGGTCACAACAGCTGAAGACAAAGTCTGAAGACAAAGTCTGAAGACAAAGTCTGAAGACAAAGTCTGAAGACAAAGTCTGAAGACAAAGTCTGAAGACAAAGTCTGAAGACAAAGTCTGAAGACAAAGTCTGAAGACAAAGTCTGAAGACAAAGTCTGAAGACAAAGTCTGAAGACAAAGTCTGAAGACAAAGTCTGAAGCCAAAGTCTGAAGACAAAGTCTGAAGACAAAGTCCGAAGACAACTGCTGAAGACAAAGTCTGAAGACAAAGTTCGAAGACAACAACTGATGACAAAGTCTGAAGACAACAGCTGAAGACAAAGTCTGAAAACAAAGTCTGAAGACAACAACTGAAGACAAAGTCTAAAGACAAAGTCTGAAGATAACTGCTGAAGACAAAGTCTGAAGACCAAGTTCTCAGAAGTTGTCACAACAGCTGATGTAGTTCTCTTCAGTAGTTGTGATGGTTTACTTTTCAGTAGTTTGTAATCAGTAGTTATATATTATGTAAAACATCCGAAGTTCTTACACTTCAAATGTTATAACTTCAATAGTTGTATTTATAGCTTGTACTTAGCTTCTTGTGAAGGTGTCCTCAGTTGTTGTGGACATCTTCAGTAGTTTAGTTTACTTTCAGTTGTTTGTATAAATCAGTTAGCTGTCACTATCAAGTGATGTCAGCTCATGTCACATTCCTTCATAAAAGGAATGTTGACCTAATTTCCTTGTAACCTGAAGTGTGTGCGTGAATGAAAACATTCTCTTTGCGGAAAACTTTCTTTCTCTATAACCATCACTGTTTGATTGAATATCCATATTATTCTTGCTTAAATTTCATCTAATTCTTGTGCTATTGCGCTGCAAATCTTAATCTAATTGATCAAACTAGATCTCGATCCTTTCAATTTCCTTAGTTGTTCATGCTATTATGAATTTGGATTGGTAGATATTCAGATGGACGAATATAGAGCAAAAGGTTACTGTCAAAGTTCATAGATATTTGTGGGATGCAAATATTGGACTAACCTGCATCTTAAATATTACTACATGGAATCTTTCTCATTGATCATAAGTAATTTTGAGTAAAGGCGAACATCATTTGGTCTCCTCTGACCTGAGACACATATTAGGTCTTGATATTTACCGAATATTATACTTTGACTTAGCTCTTCGTTGTTCTGAAACATGGCAGTACATAAGTCTGAGTTCAGGTATGATATAAAGTAATTGTGAGAGACGTATGTAGTCAAGATGGGATTTGTCCCTCTTATTCGTTGAGAGTAAGATGTCTAAGGCCTGATAAAGTTAAATCAATGGAGGATGATCACTCTGTGTCTCTAGGATTTAACATGACATGTGTGACAAAAGGATATGTTGAATTCTTTATGCCCAAGACACATAGAAAATTAATTTGGTTAGTATGTTATGATCCAAGTCGGGTCATACCCAATAACAAGCTTAGCAAACACCAAATAATATTTAATTGATGATATGATCATAAATTAAATATCTACACCAATTTAGATAATGGTTTTCTAAATAATTGTATGTGAGAAAGAACAACTTATATGGATATTTTGTTCATGGATATTATTTATAATGTTATTTAAGTTGGTTAAATAACATCAAAAAATAATAGTGTGTTTAAGTTTTATAATTAAGAGGTTAATTATATAACTTATATAGTAACTAGTTCCTTTTAGTGGGTGTTTTAAAATAGGGGGAAACCCATTTTAAAACTACATTTTGGCAGCCCTCTAAGGGCATTATGTGTCATTTTGTTGTCTTGGAACAACACACATTTAGAACTAGACACACTCTCCTATTTGCTTCTCCTCTCTCATACATGCAAGAAGGCTTTTTTCTCTCATCTTAGAAGAAAGACAATGCTGGAAAAGGGTGTTTCAGCAGCCTCCTTTTTGCAATTTGGTGTGAAATCCTAACAACAAACATGTTCTTGCTATAGAGCTTGGGGTATGCACACTTGAGAGGACCTCCTTTGGTGCCTTAGTCGTTTCTTGAAGTACATCCTCTTCAATCTCGCCCCTTTTTGCTGCTGAAAGGTAGTATATGGCAGCCTCTTTATGGCTGTTCATAATGTATGTTCGTGTTTACATAGCTAGTCCTATTCACATATAAAAGATCGTATGTTTATGGGTTTGTTTATAACTTTGTAATATCAATATGAAACCTGAAATTTCAGTTCATTATCTATGTTATAATGCTTGTTTCCGCTGCGTTTTCACTAAGTTTAAATGGTTAAACTATGAATCTTGTCATAACAAACCCCAACATTGGCATTTAGAGCCGGTTATGTGGATAGCTAGGTTGTTTTGTCCTTGTTATATTTCATTTTATGGGACTTTGAAACCCCTTTTAGGGGCTGCTATGGTCGGGTTTATGAATCCCCAACTTTCAAAGTTATATCACACATGCTTGTGATTAAACTTTGAAAGACATGTATGTTATATTTGTTCTTTGTTTAGGCATGACAAAACCCGAAATTTCAGTTTATGTTGGCTGAAATTTCGTGTGTTTTAAGTGGGGATTCATTGTTGGTTTGGATGATATGATCATTGTTCATTATGGTGCATAACCTAGCCCTTGACCTTGTGTTGTTTGGATGTTTGTAATGGTTGTATTCATTCATTCAATTGGGTGGTATAATCTATTGTTTGTGCTTTGTTTAAAGTGTAATTTATTTATTATTGGGCTGTAATAAATAGATTAGGTACTTTTCATATTACTAGAAACCTTGTATTAGGACATAATGTCTTGTAATATAAAGATGTACGTGTTAGAAGCACAAAGGGAAGACACATGAAACATGGAGCATTTCGATGCGGTTTCAAGTGGGAGGTTCATGGAACTTTTATGATGTGTTTTGACCCTTAGGAATGTCCTATTGTCTACACTTGTGATGGCAAACAAGTGTGGCCACTTTAGATGCTATGGTTATGCATTTACATTTGGTTGATTGTTGATTGTTTGATTATGGTATTGTGGTTGATGACTTTACATATGATGTTTGCTTAACTATCCTTCAATGATCATAACAAACTATCTAAATGGGCTTTAATCATTAAAAGGTAATAAAAGGTTATTAAAATTGTTTAATGATTTCAAATATTAAAAGGGGTTTTAATCAATGTACCATAAGGTATCTTGTTTTGAAAACATACAAATATGTAAATATAATGTTTTCTAAACTTGTATTGTAATATCTCTATACCTTTTGTAAAAAAATTAAGATCAACACCGTCCTTTTACACAACACTTGAATCGCTTGGGAACTCTAAGTAGGATAAAGGTCACCTAACCATTTTGAGGGAACTTGTGACTTGAGGTGAGAATGCCATATTCGTGGGATAAAGGTCACCTAACCGCTTATTTTGGCAAACTCACACGTGTGTGTAAGTAGGGTGTCTTGATTTGCAAACCATGTCAAATAGATCACCTACGATATAGTTTCCAA
Source organism: Flaveria trinervia (assembly GCA_025506515.1). Lineage (NCBI taxonomy): Eukaryota > Viridiplantae > Streptophyta > Magnoliopsida > Asterales > Asteraceae > Flaveria > Flaveria trinervia. The sequence continues at coordinate 98,429,422 of CM046442.1, read as the reverse complement.
ATGGTCTTGATGGGATTAACATGCTGACTTATATATGATGTTTCAAGTCAATCCCATACCTCTAGAAGTTGCAAATGGTTGCAATCGTCAATTGTTGACCACCTTATTAATTTAAATCGTTGGATAAAGGTCACCTAACCACCATTTAAATGTAATTTTGGATTCTAGATTTTAATATGAAAATGACCTTAAAAGGTACTAATTATGAAAATACAATATCGAAAATACTAAAATTGATCTTTGTAAAATTTTGTAGATGGCCACCAATAATTATGATAATCACGATAATTCATCCACGTCCGCCCAATCTTTTCGAGTGATACTCCAAAAGGAACGTCTAAATCATAACAATTTTATTGATTGGTATCGAAACTTGAGAATCATTCTCAAGCAAGAGAAACGGTCATATGTTTTAGACGACCCTGTCCCCGATCAACCTAGTGAGGATGATGAGGAGGCCTATAATGATTGGATAAAGTACACTAAGGACTCTGTCCAAGTGTCTTGCCTTATGTTGGCAAGCATGACTCAGGATCTCCAGAAGGAGTATGAGCATCACGGAGCTTATGACATGACAACCCAACTGAAGGAAACGTTCCAATAGCAAGCGAGGGTTGAGCGCTTCGAAACGGTTCGAGCGCTCCATGCATGTCGTATGGACGACAACCAATCAGTTTCATCTTATGTGCTTAAGATGAAAAGTCACATTGACCGCCTTGAAAGGCTAAACTATCCCGTCTCAAAGGAATTGGCCACGGATTTGATCCTCAATGGCCTTACCAAAAGGTATGAGACATTCGTGTTGAACTACAACATGAATGCATGAGACAAAAGCATTGGTGAGCTTCACTCTATGCTTAAAACGGCTGAGGCAACCATGGGTAAAAGGGTTTTACCCATTCTCACCATCCATGAAGGTAGGAACAAGAAAAGGCCTAATCCCACACCCAAGGCAAAGGTTGCCAAGGGTAAGGGACCCATAATAGGAAATGGGAAAGGGGTGGCAAGGGTGCCACCCAAAGCATAGGAGAAGAGGCAAAAGGTTGCTTCTAATGACCCATGCTTCAAGTGTAGGGAGATTGGACACCGGGCAAGAAATGGTCCTGTCCATCTCCAAGAGTTGAAAGCAAAGAGGGATGTCGAGCAGACCTCAGGTACTATATACATGATCCACATTGATTTAAACTTAATATCCTCCAACACATGGGTATTAGATACCGGATGTTGAACTCACATTTGCAATTTGTTGCAGGAGTTCAAAAGAAGTAGCAACTTCAACAATGGGGATGTTAGCCTTTATATGGGCAATGGGGCTAAAGTTCAAGTTGAAGCCCATGGTGACTACATCTTGAAACTTCCAAATGGTTTGGAAGTAATTTTGTACAATGTTTTGTATGCTCCTAGTTTGACTAGGAACATTATTTCCGTAGCCCTATTAAAACATTTTGGATATGTATTATCATTTTAGGGAAAGGAAATCCATGTTACTTTGAATGACATGTTTTAATTTAAAGCTATTCCCATCAATGTTATCTATGAATTGGTTCGTGAAAATACATTGAATGATAGCTTATTGTACCAAACTAGTACCAAGAAACTCAAATCGGATTTTAGTAATACTTATCTTTGGCATTGCCGTCTTGGTCATATAAACAACAAAAGAATACAAACATTACAAAAGAATGGTCTTTTAAAAACAAATGAATGTGATTCATTTGATGTATGTTAGTATTGTTTACAAGGTAAAATCACCAAGGCACCTTTTAGTGGCAAAGCTGAAAGGGCAAAGGATTTATTAGGTATCATACATTCGGATGTATGACAAGATACAATGAAAAATACTTCATTACCTTTACTAAAAACTATAATCAATATGGGTATGTATACTTGTTAAGACACAAAGAAGAAGCTTTTGAAATGTTCAAGATCTTTCAAAGTGAAGTACAAAATCAACTCAATAAGTCAATTAAAATTCTCCGCACCGACAGAGGAGGTGAATACCTGAATGATGCTTTTAGGGACCATCTTAGAAGTTGTGGGATTGTCTCACAACTATCTCCACCGGGAACACCACAACATAATGGTGCGTCGGAGCGGAGAAATCGAACTCTATTGGATATGATTCAATCTATGATGGCTAGAAGCTCATTACCTCTATCATTTTGGGGTTTTGCTCTGCTCTTTGTGGCCCGTATTTTGAATATGGCCCCAACCAAGAAAGTGGAAAGGACACCTTATGAAATATGGCATGGAAGGGTTCCATCATTTTCATATTTGAGGGTGTGGGGGTGTGAGGATTATGTGAAGACTCCCACCTCGAACAAGTTAGAAAGCCGCTCCACTAAGTGTATCTTTATTGGATATCCAAGAGATTCTATGGGATGTTATTTGTATGATCCAACACAACAAAAGGAGTTTGTTGCCTAAAAGGGTGAGTTCTTGGAAACCAAATTCCTTATGGAAGGAACTGGTAGTAGAACTGTGGATTTTGAAGAGGATCAAGAACCGCAACTCGATACACATTTGGTTGACACTAGCACTCAACATGAGGACGTTGAAAGTGATCAGATAGTTGATCAATACACAGAAAATGTTCGCAGATCTGGTAGAACTAGTAATCCACCTGAAAAATATGGATTTTTCAATGATGGATGCTATGTGATAGATTCTGATGAACCAATCACATACCATGATGCATTGTCGAATTCAAATTGTGACAAATGGCTTGAAGCCATAAACGTTGAGATGCAATCCATGTATGACAATCAAGTATGGGACTTGGTTATACCACCTCTTAAAACCAAAGTAATTGGATGTAAGTGGGTTTTCAAAAGGAAAACCGATATGCATGAAAACCTGGATACCTATAAAGCAAGACTTGTAGCAAAGGGTTTCACTCAAACTCAAGTGGTTGATTGTGATGAAACTTTCTCACCTGTTGCAATGCTAAAATCAATTAGGATATTGTTTTCCATAGCTGCTCATTATGATTATGAGATTTGGCAAATGGATGTCAAAACGGCTTTCCTAAATGTATATCTTGATGAAGATGTCTATATGGTTCAGCCTGAACGTTTTGTCGATCCAAAACATCCTAACAAAGTATGCAAGTTAAAAAATCAATCTATGGATTGAAACAAGCATCGAGAAGTTGGAATCACCGTTTAGATGAAGAAGTAATTAAATTTGGATTCATCAAGAACGCTGATGAAGCTAGTGTATATAAGAAAGGTAGTGGGAGCATCATCACTTTCCTAGTATTGTATGTTGATGAAATACTACTATTTGGAAATGACATTCCAACCTTGGAAGATGTAAAAACCTGTCTTGGAGGTTGTTTTTCCATCAAGGATCTTGGTGAAGACGCCTATATTCTGGGAATAAAGATCTAGAGGGACAGATCAAGGCGGTTGAATGGTTTAAATCAAAGTGCATACATTGATAAGATCTAGAAAAGGTTCAAGATGGAGAACTCTAAGAAAGGTACGGTACCTATTCAAAGAGGAACAATTATTCCCGTAGCCCTATTAAAACATTTTGGATATGTATTATCATTTAATGGAAATGAAATCCATGTTACTTTGAATGACATGTTTTACTTTAAAGCTATTCCCATTAATGGTATCTATGAATTGGTTCGTGAAAACACATTGAATGAGAGCTTATTGTACCAAACTAGTACCAAGAAACTCAAATCGGATTTGAGTAATACTTATCTTTGGCATTGCCGTCTTGGTCATATAAACAACAAAATAATACAAACATTACAAAAGAATGGTCTTTTAAAAACAAATGAATGTGATTCATTTGATGTATGTGAGTCCTGTTTACAAGGTAAAATCACCAAGGCACCTTTTAGTGGCAAAGACGAAAGGGCAACGGATTTATTAGGTATCATACATTCGGATGTATGTGGTCCTTTTAAACCTATGACAAGGTACAATGAAAGATACTTCATTACCTTTACTGATGACTATAGTCGATATGGGTATGTGTACTTGTTAAGACACAAAGATGAAGCTTTTGAAATGTTCGAGATCTTTAAAAGTGAAGTACAAAATCAACCCAATAAGCCAATTAAAATTCTCCGCACCGATTTAGGAGGTGAATACCTGAATGATGCGTTTAGGGACCATCTTAGAAGTTGTGGGATTGTCTCACAACTATCTCCACCGGGAACACCACAACATAATGGCATATCCGAGCAGAGAAATCGAACTCTATTGGATATGGTTCGATCTATGATGGCTAGAAACTCATTACCTCTATCATTTTGGGGTTTTGCTCTGCTCTCTGTGGCCCGTATTGTGAATATGGCCCCAACCAAGAAAGTGGAAAGGACACCTTATGAAATATGGCATGGAAGGGTTCCATCATTTTCATATTTGTGGGTGTGGGGGTGTGAGGCTTATGTGAAGACTCCCACCTAGAACAAGTTAAAAAGCCGCTCCACTAAGTGTATCTTTATTGGATATCCAAGAGATTCTATGGGACGTTATTTCTATGATCCAACACAACAAAAGGAGTTTGTTGCCAAAAAGGGTGAGTTTTTGGAAACCAAATTCCTTATGGAAGGAACTGGTAGTAGAACTGTGGATCTTGAAGAGGATCAAGAACCGCAACTCGATACATAATTGGTTGACACTAGCACTCAACATGAGGATGTTGAAAGTGATCAAATAGTTGATCAATACACAGAAAACGTATGCAGATCTGGTAGAACTAGTAATCCAGCTGAAAAATATGGATTTTTCAATGATTGATGCTATGTGATAGATTCTGATGAACCAATCACATACCATGATGCATTGTCCAATTCGAATTGTGACAAATGGGTTGAAGCCATGAACGTTGAGATGCAATCCATGTATGACAACCACGTATGGGACTTGGTTATACCACCTCTTAACACCAAAGTAATTGGATGTAAGTGGGTTTTCAAAAGGAAAACCGATATGCATGGAAACCTGGATACTTATAAAGCAAGACTTGTAGCAAAGGGTTTCACTCAAACTCAAAGGGTTGATTATGATGAAACTTTCTCACCTGTTGCAATGCTAAAATCAATTAGGATATTGTTTCTCAGAGCTGCTCATTATGATTATGAGATTTGGCACGTGGATGTCAAAACGACTTTCCTAAATTGATATCTTGACGAAGATGTCTATACGGTTCAGCCTGAACGTTTTCCCGATCGAAAACATCCAAACAAAATATGCAAGTTAAAAAATCAATCAATGGATTGAAACAAGCATCGGGAAGTTGGAATCACCGTTTTGATGAAGAAGTAATTAAATTTGGATTCATCAAGAACGCTGATGAAGCTTGTGTATATAAGAAAGGTAGTGGGAGCATCATCACTATCCTAGTATTGTATGTTGATGACATACTACAATTTGGAAATGGCATTCTAACCTTGGAAGGTGTAAAAACCTGGCTTGGAGGTTGTTTTTCCGTCAAGGATCTTGGTGAAGCCGCCTATATTCTGGGAATAAAGATCTATAGGGATAGATCAAGGCAGTTGGTTGGTTAAAATCAAAGTGCATACATTAATAAGATCTTGAAAAGGTTCAAGATGGAGAACTCTAAGAAAGGTACGGTACCTATTCAAAGAGGAACGATTATTTCCGTAGCCCTATTAAAACATTTTGGATATGTATTATCATTTAATGGGAATGAAATCCATGTTACTTTGAATGACATGTTTTACTTTAAAGCTATTCCCATCAGTGGTATCTATGAATTGGTTCGTGAAAATACATTGAATGATAGCTTATTGTACCAAACTAGTACCAAGAAACTCAAATCGGATTTGAGTAATACTTATCTTTGGCATGGCCGTCTTGGTCATATAAACAACAAAACAATACAAACATTACAAAAGAATGGTCTTTTAAAAACAAATGAATGTGATTCATTTGATGTGTATGAGTCTTGTTTACAATGTAAAATCACCAAGGCACCTTTTAGTGGCAAAGCTGAAAGCGCAAAGGATTTATTAGGTATCATACGTTCGAATGTATGTGGTCCTTTTAAACCTATGACCAGGTACAATGAAAGACACTTCATTACCTTTACTGACGACTATAGTCTGTATGGGTATGTGTACTTGTTAAGAGACAAAGATGAAGCTTTTGAAATGTTCAAGATCTTTCAAAATGAAGTACAAAATTCACTCAATAAGTCAATTAAAATTCTCCGCACTGATAGAGGAGGTGAATACCTGAATGATGCTTTTAGGGACCATCTTAGAAGTTGGGGGATTGTCTCACAACTATCTCCACCGAGAACACCACAACATAATGGCGTGTCTGAGCGGAGAAATCAAACTCTATTGAATATGGTTCGATCTATGATGGCTAGAAGCTCATTACCTCTATCATTTTGGGGTTTTGCTATGCTCTCTGTGGCCCGTATTTTGAATATGGCCCCAACCAAGAAAGTGGAAAGGACACCTTATGAAATATGGCATGGAAGGGTTCCATCATTTTCATATTTGAGGGTGTGGGGTGGGAGGCTTATGTGAAGACTCCCACCTCGAACAAGTTAGAAAGCCGCTCCACTAAGTGTATCTTTATTGGATATCCAAGAGATTCTATGGATATTATATCTATGATCCAATACAACAAAAGGAGTTTGTTGCCAAAAAGGATGAGTTAATGGAAACCAAATTCCTTATGGAAGGAACTGGTAGTAGAACTATGGATCTTGAAGAGGATCAAGAACCGCAACTGGATACATATTTGGTTGACACTAGCACTCAACATGAGGATGTTGAAAGTGATCAAATAGTTGATCAATACACAGAACCTAAAAAATATGGATTTTTCAATGATGGATGCTATGTGATAGATTCTGATGAACCAATCACATACCATATGCATTGTCCAATTTGAATTGTGACAAATGGCTTGAAGCCATGAAAGTTGAGATGCAATCCATGTATGACAATCAAGTATGGGAATTGGTTATACTACCTCTTAACACTAAAGTAATTTGATGTAAGTGGGTTTTCAAAAGGAAAACCGATATGCATGTAAACCTGGATACTTATAAAGCAAGACTTGTAGCAAAGGGTTTCACTCAAACTCAAGGGGTTGATTATGATGAAACTTTCTCACCTGTTGCAATGCTAAAATCAAGTAGGATATTATTTGCCATAGCTGCTCATTATGGTTATGAGATTTAGCAAATGGATGTCAAAACGGCTTTCCTAAATGGATATCTTGAGGAAGATGTCTATATGGTTCAGCCTGAACGTTTTGTCGATCCAAAACATCCTAACAAAGTATGCAAGTTAAAAAATCAATCTATGGATTGAAACAAGCATCGAGAAGTTGGAATCACCATTTTGATGAAGAAGTAATTAATTTGGATTCATAAAGAACGCAGATGAAGCTTGTGTATATAAGAAAGGTAGTGGGAGCATCATCACTTTCCTAGTGTTGTATGTTGATGACATACTACTATTTGGAAATGACATTCCAACCTTGGAAGGTGTAAAAACCTGGCTTGGAGGTTGTTTTTCCATCAAGGATCTTGGTGAAGCCGCCTATATTCTGGAAATAAAGATCTATAGGGACAGATCAAGGCGGTTGGTTGGTTTAAATCAAAGTGCGTACATTGATAAGATCTTGAAAAGGTTCAAGATGGAGATCTCTAAGAAAGGTACGGTACCTATTCAAAGCGGAACGATATTGAGTACGACTCAATGTCCAAGCTCAAAAGATGAGCAAGATAAAATGAAGGGAATCCCATACGCATCTGCTATTGGATCCATCATGTATGCAATGATATGCACTCGGCCGGACGTTTCTTGTGCTTAAGCATGACAAGCCGTTACCAGCGAAATCCTAGAAGCAGTCATTGGGTGGCTGTTAAGAACATAGTTAAGTACCTAAGAAGGACTAAAGATATGTTTCTAATCTATGGATCTAGTGATGAGGAATTTGTTGTAAAAGGTTACACGGATGCGAGTTTCCAACCGATCGTGATGATTCATGATCACAATCTCGATACATTTTCATTCTGAATGATGGTGGCTTTATTAACTACAGATCATAATACGTCGCCGCCTCATTGGCAGCTAAAGAAGCTTCATGGTTTAAGAAATTCATTGCCGATCTAGGGGTTGTCCCTTCCATTCAGGACCCCCTAGAGATCTTTTGTGATAACGAGGGTGCGATTGCTCAAATCAAGGAACCTCGTGCTCATCAAAAGACTAGGCACACTGAGCGGAGATTCAACTACAAACAGATAAAGTTGAGAAGGGAAAGATATGTATTCGCAAAGTTCACACAGATCAAAATATTTCGGATCCTCTTGCGAAGCTCCTAGAAAAGGCAATGCATGAAGGTCATGCCTATGCCATGGGACTTTAATATTCTAGTGATTAGATTTGATCTGTGATTTCGTATTTGGATATTTGGAACTCTCATACAAACTAGAATAAAAATTTGGTTATAATATTTCAACAATGTTCCAATTAGCATGTTTAATCATGGTTGTTACTCTAAATGTCCGTAGTCGTTCATACTTGTGGGAACAAGTATGAGGGTAAGATATTATGAATTGGATTCGTGGATATTCATAAGGAATGAATATAGGGCAATGGTTGCTGCCAAACCATAGATTTGTGAGATACAAATTGGGATTGACCCCATCTCAAATTACTACATGGAATCTTCTAGATGATCATAAGTAAATTTGAGTAAAGGCGAATACCAGCTGGTATCCTCAGACCTGAGGACATACTGGGTTTGATGTTCACCAAGTGTATACCTTGAGCTAGTTCTTCACACCCTGATGATAATTATAGTCCGTAAGGCTATGTTCAGACGTGACACGAAGTGTTTGTGAGAAACATATGTATTCAAGATGGAATTTGTTCCTCTTATTCGTTGAGAGCAAGATGTCATAGGCCTGATAAGTTAAATCAACAAGGAATGATCATTCCGTGTCCTTGGATTTAACATGGCATCTGTAACAAAAGGATAAATGATTGATTCACCTAAATCATTTCAAGTTGGATACTTGAAGGGGATGATGTTATGAATGGCTTTGAAGTCATGCGTTGAGGGGTAGTAACCGTTGTTAGGCGGTATTTACTGCTTGCATCAATCTTCTTTGAATCTTGTGCAAGTGGGAGATTGTTGAATTCTCTATGCCCAAGACACATAGAACATTGATGTGGTTAGTACGTTATGATCCAAGTCGGGTCATACCCAATAACAAGTTTAGCAAACACCAAATAATATTTAATTGATGATATGATTATAAATTAAATATTTACACCAATTTAGATAATGGTTTTCTAAATAAATTGTATGTGAGAAAGAACAACTTATATGGATATTTTGTTCATGGATATTATTTATAATGTTATTTAAGTTGGTTAAATAACATCAAATAATAATAGGTGTGTTAAGTTTTACAATTAAGAGGTTAATTATACAACTTATTTGTAACTAGTTCCTTTTAGTTGGTGTTTTAAAATGGGGGGGAAACCCATTTAAAACTACATTTCGGCCGCCCTCTAAGGGCATTAGGTGTCATTTTGTTGTCTTGGAAAAACACACATTTAGAACTAGACACACTCTCCTATTTGCTTCTCCTCTCTCATACATGCAAGAAGGGTTTTTCTCTCATCTTAGAAGAAAGACAAGGCTGGAAAAGGGTGTTTCAGCAGCCTCCTTTTTGCGATTTCGTGTGAAATCCTAACAACAAACGTGTTCTTGCTATAGAGCTTGGGGTATGCACACTTGAGAGGACCTCCTTTGGTGCCTTAGTCGTTTCTTGATGTACATCCTCTTCAATCTCGCCCCTTTTTGCTGCTGAAAGGTAGTTTATGGCAGCCTCTTATGGCTGTCCATAATGTATGTTTGTGTTTACATAGCTAGTCTTATTCACATATCAAAGATCCTGTTTATGTTTTGTTTATAACTTTGTAATATCAAGATGAACCTGGAATTTCAGTTCATTAACTAAGTTATAATGCTTGTTTCCCCAACAGGATAGATGGAATTTCACTAAGTTTAAATGGTTAAACTATGAATCTTGTCATAACAAACCCCAACAAGATAGATGATTGATTCACCTAAAACATTTCAAGTATGGTACTTGAAGGGGGTGATGTTACTGAATGGCACTTAGTCATACGTATTAAGGGTAGTAAACCGTTCGTAGACGGTATTTATTACTTGCATCAATCTTGTACGAATCTTGTGCAAGTGGGAAATTGTTAGATCTTATATGCCGAAGACAATACAAGATTGATGTGGTTAGTACGTTATGATCCAAGTCGGGTCATACCAATAACAAGCTATACACACACCAATAAATATTCATTTGTTGATGAGATCATACAAATAAATATTGACACCAATATAGAATATTGGTTTTCTAAAACATTGCTTTTCTTAAAGAACAACATTATATGGATAATTTGTTCATAAGATATTATTTGTTACACTATTTAAGTAAGTTAAATAATAACAAATAAAAGTGTGTTAATGTTATAAAATTAAAAGAGGTTTTAATTTTATAAAGTAATAGGTTAAGAGTGTAATTTTTATAAAATGTTAAAAATGGGGGGAACCCATTTTCAAGTGAAGTTTTGGCCGCCCAAAAGGGGCATTGGGACTCCCTTTGTGTCTTGGTCCAAGAAACACTTTCACCACTCTTGCACTCTTCTTTCATTTCACACTTTTCTCTAACTCTTACTCAAGCAAGAACTCTCTCAAGTGTGGCTGAAAATTTCGGAATCCAGGAAAGGAAGGCTGAAGATTTTTGGATTCTTGAGGAGCTAAGAAAGAGAGTTCTTTATTGTTGTGCTCCCTAACAAGCATGGTGTGTTGGAAGGGCTTATGGGTATAAATGCTTTGATGTCTTCTCCATTGAAGCTAGACATTCAAGAACATCATCTTCTTCATCTTTTACATCTACAACATCTTGTGCAAGAAAGGTTGTTTCTTGTACCCCTATGGTTGTTTGTTTTGTTTGATAGCATACTATTTCACATATATTATGATCCTTATTCTTGGGTTTTGTTTGTGCTTTAAAATGGTGAAATTTTTCAGATTACAAACCATATGTTAAACTTATATTCACTGTGATTTTTCATGTTAAATGGTTAAACTTGCTTGTTTACATGTTACAAAACCCAACACATTATACTTGTGGAACCAAATAGATCCATGTGCAATAAGTATAATGGAGTGGTGATAGAATTAATAACTTTAGATTTATGAGATGCCTTGTGTTGCTTCCCTTCAGACATGCAACACAGTTATCTTTGCAGAAAAATTCCTTCTTAGGCAAACCATGTACGAAGTTATTTTAGCCAATTTATTCATTGTCTTTAAATTACATGACACATTCGTTTATTGCCATAGTGTTGACTCATCACCATGAGCTTTGGAAATAAGCATGATACTTTACCCGTTGGGGAAACATTGTTCATATGTAGCTTGTACATATCCCCTTTCTTGGGAGATCTAAGAAGCACCAATTCCGGTGGAATTATCATCTCTATGAAAACATTGTTCATATGATACTTTACCCATTGGGGAAACATTGTTCTATGAAAAGCATTTGATGTTATTGATCACAGAACTGAGAAACACTTAACACATTGTGTTCAAGCTGTTTGACAAAGTGAACTTTGTTATCTTTTAACTTTCCATTGGATATACTTCCTTTGCCAGAAATATATCCTCCACCTGACCTCCAAAGGACAGGACCTCCATCATAATGTGATGAATTGTTGAAGTAGAGGATCTGTTCCCCATCATGTGCCTAGAGCATCCACTGTCCAAACCCAAAATTATTATTCTTGTCATATGGATGTCCGTGCACATAAGATGAGATGAAGTTTTGATTGGAAACCCAAGCCTTGTTGGTCTTGGGTACTTCCAATGATAGTGAGATAATTGATCCAAAAGTTAGCAGGGGGTTCAATGGATGTCTTTGAAGAAGAGGTTTGGGCTTGCAAAAATCTTTCATGACTTCCAGTCTATCTTTTGGTTGCTCAAAGAGGATGTGCCTTTTGATTTGCAGCATGGCATTTGACAGGATCAGTGATCACAAGTTTGATGTATCAGAATATAAAGCAGCGGAATACAAACACGAATTAGACAAATTGTAGCAAGCAATCGATATTTGTAAGCATTAAGACGCATACGGTTATAGGGAGAGAATATGTATTTCTGATTTCTAGGAATGTTTATAGATGTAGAATATTTCTAATCGAATCAATCATCATTCCATTCAATTACTCATTTCACTCACTGATTACAATAGGTTGTCACTCCTTATATAGAGTGCAACAGTCACTGCTGTTGTCACGGAAAGTGACAACTGGCAGATCCAATACAGAAATAACTAATTCTACAAACTACTGAAATGTTCACAACTACTGAGAACATATCAGCAAGTTAAGTACAAAATATAAAACTACTGAAACTACAACGACTGAAGAACAAGCTCTTCAGTCGTTTTACAAAACTACTGAAACATAGAAAATAAAACTACTGATATCACAACTACTGAAGAAGTACTCTTCAGCAGTTGTGACAAACTACTGAGGCTTCAGTACTTGATCTTCAGACTTTGACCTTCAGGTGTTTCATCAGCTGATGACTTCAGTAGATATCATCAGCTGATGTCTTCAGTCTTTGTCTTCAGACTTTGTACATCAGTTGTTGATCTTCAGCACTTGTGAACTCTTCAGCTGTTGTACTTCAGTACTTTGGTCTTTCAGCTTCAGCACTTGTGTTCTTCAGCTGTTGTACTTCAGCACTTTGGTTCTTCAGCTGTTAAGGTCTTCAGCACTTGATCTTCAGCTGTTGAAGTCTTCAGCACTTGTCAAACTACTGATGAGGCTTTCAGCAGTTGTTGTGATACCGTGTGGGACTTAGAGGTTTTCTGATCTTGGCTCATTGGTTCTTTTGGTCCAACAAACTCCCCCTGAACCAATGCAGCCAAAACCTCTAACTTATTTATACTCCCACTTATTGATGGCAAAATGTTGGTCTTTTTCCTTCTTGATCAGTAGAGAAGATGACCCATGTAAGCTCCGGCCTGGGAAGAAATCTCAATATTTGTTTGGCAGAGTATGAATGGGAACTCTGTTTTGGGGAACTGGACACAGAGTTGTTATCCCATTCATGAGATTTACTTCCCCATAATGAGTCTGTATGACTCACGAACATAGGCCTCAAGGAGAACAACTTGTTCCTCTTGAGAGAGTTCTTCTGCTCCTCCTTCGAAGAAGAACTCTGGACCATAGTACTCTGATAAGTACTTCATGGTCCTGCCATTTTTCAGCTCCACCGTAGTTACTCCCTATATACAAATTCATCAGGATGGTTGCCTTCAAGGAGTAACTGGAGCTCATTCTTTTGGATGTCTTCAAGCTTTTTATATAACAACCCCTTCTTAATCATCTTGTTTTCTAGTAAGGCTTGAGGTGTCTTCTTTGCTTGGTGAGCTTTCTTGAATTCATCAATGATTTCCCAAGGTGAGACTACAACGGCCAACATGATGGTAGATTCTATTGTTTTTCGTACCTGGCCGTTGTATCTGTGTGGGATAGTTCTTTTATGGATTCTAGAACTCACCCTGGGGTCTGGCCATACTCTCACTCTCTCCTTCTGATACTGAAAGGTGTGCCTGAGAGTGTACAGCCTTTGAGCATGCCCTTTCATGGCTTGAATAGATGATGACTGAGGAAATTCCTTGTCAACCATCTTCAACAGTTGCTCATCGTGCTGTTTCTGCTGTTCTTCTTCTTCTATCTTGACTCTGACCATTTCCCTTTGAGAGTCAGGTGTGATCATGGATTGACTTCGGGGTTTTGGTAGCTTCAGAACAGCAGAGAGTGGCAGACTATCATCTTCATCCTCTTCTTCTTCTTCTTCTTCCATCCTCAGCACCCTTCTCCTCCTTCGGGGTACATCACTGGATGATGGTTGGGTTGGTGAAGGAATTGGTTTTGAAGAATGAGGATGTTTGGATTTTGGCTTAGAGGTTGGTTGGGAGATTTGAGGGATAGGATCTGTTTGAGTGGGTGGAAGGGAAGGTTGATCTAGCATCCTTGTAGTTAATTTCGCCTTTGTGAGTTTAGCCATCTCTACCTTTTACCAGCTCCAGCCTCATCCAGGGCTTCCACAATAATCCCTTTGTTAATTGCTCAGACAGACAGATTCTGGTGGCTATAGCCAGAATGCTGTCCCTGGTCCATGCGCGGATCTCCATTAATGATCTTCCCAAGTATTTTGCAATAAAGCGGATCATTATTTCCAACCTCTCTTTCTCAAGAGCATCATACCCTGCCCATCGGGTTTGTATCTCTTGTACTTCTAACCTTCTGATCTCACTATCCAGTGTGGCTGTGTCAAACCCCTGCCTGAAGAGTTGTTCAATTATTTTATCCATGGAGCGGCTGTGTGTGGTGTCAGCTTCTTTGACCAGCTCCTCCAAGGATTTGTCTTCAGCAGTGTGATCATCAGCACTTCTCTTTCGCTTGTAAGTGAGCAGAGGTTGCTTTTCTTTTTCCTCTTGGCTTGCTTCTCTTCCTTTCCTCAGATCTTTTCTCTTCCTTTCTTTCACTGCAGTACTCTCCCCTTTTTGGTTGCATTGGAGGAAGGGGTTGGTACCGCAGAAAGAGTCTTTTGGACAGCAGCATCAACCAGGGCTGTAATGTGGAGGAAAGCCTCTCATCAAGGGCTTTGATCACTATATCAGTGATTATGGGGGTGATGAGAGGGAGGGAATTTTGGAGTACAGCACCTATTTGCTCAGGAGGGTTCTGTTCCTGAGAAGTAGGGCCTGAAGCAGAGGCAGGTGGTTGATTTTGGGGTGGCTCTGTGTTTGGGAAACCTTCAAGGGAAGGTGCCATCTGTGGGTGTATGATGGTGGCAGATGGACTTGCATCCTGAGACATCTTGGCCAGCAGCTCTTTGAGTCTGCTAACCTCATCCTCTAGAATGGTGTTTTGAGCAACTACATCATAGAAGAAGCTCAGGTCATCATCAGTTGATACTGAATCACCTGACCTCCTGCTTAGAGCAGGATTTACATGCACTGGGTGTAGACCAGTTGGTGCATGTGCCCCTTGTGCTTGGTACTGGGGACTTCCAGCCTCAGGACAATGTCCATCATCAGCTGTTGCCTCTAGGGAGGTCTTAGCAATGTTACCAGCCTCACTCTGGTCATGTGCTGAGTCAGAGGAGGTGGCAGCCTCACTAGATATTCTAAGCTCCTTGTCTACACCAGGAGATAGAATTGGGAAACCCCTGTGCTGTGGGTTCTCAGGTGCACTGTGTTCCTCCCCCTCAATTGTAGAGGTATTCCCAGTAGTAAGTTGTTTCTGGGGAGGGGGTGAGGAGTGCAATTGAGTCAGCACTTGTGCAACTATTAAAGTTGGGCTGTGAGGGGCGGTTGTTTGGGGTAAGGGGTTAGAAGCAGTGTGCACCTGGGGTGGATGGTGCTCTTCAATGGAATCTCCTCAAGTGAGTAAGATCCCAGATAAGTAGGTGCCCCTTGGGTTGCTGCAGGCTCCTGTTGAGAGGAAGCCTGAGCGGCTGTGGCTGGAAGAGTCATTGTATCCACTAGGGGGTTTGGACTAGTGGATATATCCTGCGTTTGTGGTGCAGGAGCATCCTCAGGGGACTCAATTCCCTGAGTAGCCATTTTGGTTTCTTTTTGGTGGGTTTGGTGGGGACATTGGATTTGGAGGTGGTGGCTGTGGGTTCCAGCTGCGTGGGTTTTCGCAGCTTGGCAGCCAGTTTGAGTGTCGGTCAGAGTTGTGCCGGGAGTATACTTCTGGCAGAACAGCCGTAGCAGGGACTCCCAAGCCAACAAGTCCCTCAGCATTAAGCTGGTCTATAATAATGGCCATTATGAACCGTGGATAGAGTATCCAACGGTTGGCAGTTAGTTTTTGAGCCATATCTTTGAGCTCTGAAAATATTAATTCTGAAAAGTTCAGTGGTTGTTGCTCAAGGATAGAATACATTACCTGCTGCCATTTGGTGGACATTTGATCCCAAGACGACGTCTTAGGGGCCAAACATACATTGACCATGTGAAAAATCAGGCGCTCAGCGTCATTAAAGTGTTTCTTCATGATGGTGGTGGCACTGAGATCACCTTGATATCCATGCTGAGCAAATGATAGATCTATGGTGCCCTTCGGATATCCAGCAGGAGAGGTAGCATCACTCAGTTGAAGAATTTTACGGATTGTTGCAGGAGTAATGACTACTTTGTTGTTGACGACTGACCGGAGGGATCGTGTGTTGCTCTCCTCAGTTGTAACAGTAACGTTCATCCAAAATTGGTTCAAGGATTCGGCATGTAAGACGGGGTTCAGAAGGAATGCCTTGTTGTATTGGGACTGAACCATAAGATCGATAGCAGTATCGAACTTAGTCCAGATCGGCGATTTTGTGAGGTAGGCAACACAGTTGTGTCGCGGTTTAATTTGCATAGACGCCATGGAGAAGGAAGTTTTGGAGAGGAACGTTAGGTTTGAAGAAGATGAAGCATGGAGAGCTCAGGTTAAGGGTATTTATAGGGTACGGGTGAGGAAACGACTGAAGGATGTGGTGTTAGTCATCAGTAGTTTTAAACGACCGTTGACATGGTATTATCCTTTCAGACGTTGAAACAGCTGAAGTCGTGGTGTTAGGCATCAGTAGTTTAGAAAACTACTGAAGACCGTGGTTTTGACTTCAGATGATTGAAACAACTGAGGACATGGTGTTTGTCATCAGTAGTTATGAAACTACTGAAGACAGTGGTTTTGTCATCAGCTGTTGTAAACAACTGAAGACTTGGTATTAGTCATCAGTAGTTATAAAACTACTGAAGACGTGGTTTTGCTTCAGTTGTTTAAAATGAAACAGCAGTTGTACAAACGACTGAAGAGAAAGTTCTCTTCAGCTGTTTTCGTCAATTCTTAGCTTTTCAGCTGTTTCAAACTGTCCTCAAACATTCATCAGTCTTTATGGCTGATTTCAGTTGTTTCATAGGACATCAGTACTTATCTGTTTTACTGATTGCAGTAGTTATGACTGCATCAGTAGTTGTAACTACATCAGTAGTTCGAACAGATGAAGTACTTCAGTACTTGTGAGACATTTAGCCTTCAGTAGTTATAAAAACTACTGAGGTTAAAAGAGCTCATCAGTACTTATATGTGACAGGTACTCATGATCATCAGTATGAATTACTGAGATCATCAGTAGTTGTCACCTATTCTAGCTGCAGCATACCAAGCCTTAACACCAGGTTTTGGAAAGTTGAACTATCCAAAGGCTTAGTAAAAATGTCTGCAAGCTCATCAGCACTAGGCACAAACTTAGGATCAATCAGACCTTTTTCAAAACAATCCCTTATAAAATGATGTCTGATCTCTATATGTTTGGTCCTAGAGTGCTGGACTGGATTTTTGACAATGCAAAGAGCTGAAGCACTATCCATTAACAATGGAGTCTTAGTCTCTGTAATGCCATAATCCAAAGTGGTTGGTTTTGAAGCCAGAGTACCTGAGATGTACAGCTTGCAGCAGCAATGTACTCTGCTTCCGCAGTGGATGTAGCAACTGAGGTCTGTTTCTTGCTCTGCCAAGAAATCAAGCAGTTGCCTAGGAATTGACATCCACCAGAAGTTGATTTCCTGGTCAACTTACACCCTGCATAGTCACTGTCAGAAAAAGCAACTAATTTACCAGAATGTCCGGTAGAATACCATAAACCTAGAGATGGAGTGCCTTGCAGATATCTAAAGATCCTCTTGACTGCAATCAGATGAGACTCTTTAGGTGCAGCCTGAAATCTAGCACAAACACATGTAGCAAACATAATATCTGGTCTAGAAGCTGTTAAATACATCAAGGACCCAATCATACATCTGTAAAGTGTTTCATCAACCACTTTACCTTTCTGATCTGAGTCCAGTTGTGTGGTGCTGCTCATGGGAGTAGAACAGGGCTTACAGTTTTGTAAATCAAACTTTTGCAAAAGATCTTTTGTATATTTGGATTGATGAATAAAAATTCCATCAGCCTTTTGTTTGATTTGCAAACCCAGAAAGAACTGTAATTCTCCCATGGCACTCATTTCAAACTTCTGTTGCATCAACTTTGTAAAGGCATCACACAACTTTGGATCAGAGGATGCAAAAATGATCATCTACATAAATTTGAACAAGTAGATTATGCTGCCCAGCTTTCTTAATAAATAAAGTCTTGTCTATGGAGCCTCTAGTGAAATTGTTTCCAGAAGAAAGGTTTGATAATGTCTCATACCAGGCTCTGGGAGCTTGTTTTAACCCATAAAGAGCTTTATCAAGCTTATACACCCAATTAGGATGTTTATTGTCCTCAAAGCCTGGAGGTTGACATACATAAACCTCTTCTTTAACTTTTCCATACAAAAATGCACTTTTGACATCCATTTGAAAGACTTTAAGTTTTTGATAAGCAGCATAAGCTAAAAACAATCGAATTGCTTCCAGTCTGGCTACAGGGGCAAAGGTTTCATCATAATCAATACCTTCTTCTTGTGCAAACCCCTGAACAACCAGTCTGGCCTTGTTCTTAACAATAAGCCCATTTTCATCAGTTTTGTTCCTAAACACCCATTTAGTGCCTATTGCACACTTACCTGGAGGTAGAGGAACCAGTTCCCACACTTGCTGTTTCTTGAACTGAAGAAGCTCAAGCTGCATGGCATCAACCCATCCATTGTCCTTTAAAGCAATGTGATAATTCTTTGGCTCTTGCTGACTGATGAAGAGAGCATAGAAGCAGAAATTTGACAATTGACTTCTTGTTGATACTCCAGCAGTGATATCACCAATGATTTGAGACATGGGGTGATTCTTCAGATCTTGATACACAATGAGATCTGTGCAAGTGTTTGTAGCCGGTTCAGCAGCAACAGATGGTGATGGTGAGTCATTTCCTTGAAACCAATCAGTGGATGGTAATTCAAAGGAAGTTGAATTCGAAGAAATCTCATCAGCATTTGTTGTGGATGGTGCTACTGGCGCTACAGGAACATCAGGTCTAGTTGAGTCAGGCAGCTGATCACTAAACCTGAAGAGGTGAGTACTGCAATCATCATCATCATCAGCAGTACCACCAGGTGGTGAACTGTTGACAGGAGCAACAGCAGGAGTTTGATAAGGAACATATTGCAGTATGTCCAAATCAAATAACTCCACAGGACTTTGTGGAATCTTGTCCTTTGGAGATTCATAAACTTAACATGTAGAGTTTCTTCAACCATCTTTGTTCTGCAGTTGAAGACTCTGTATGCCTTGCAAGTAGATGATAACCAACAAAGTATCCTGCATCCACCTTAGGATCAAATTTGTGGAGTTGATCCTTTGTGTTGAGAATGAAACAGGGACACCCAAATGCTTTGAAAAATGAAATCAGAGGAGCCAAATGATGGAGAACTTCATATGGAGTCTTCATCAACCTCTGATTTACTAAAACTCTATTTTGCACATAACAAGCTGTGTTGACAGCTTCGGCCCAAAAGGTCAATGGCAAACCTGAGTCAGCCAGCATGGACCTTGCAGCTTCAATGAGGGTCCTGTTCTTTCTCTCCACTACTCCATTTTGTTCTGGAGTCCTTGGAATGCTGAACTGCCTTTTGATTCCCTTTGAAAGATAGAAGTCATCAAGTGTATGATTTCTGAACTCAGTTCCATTATCACTCCTAATACACTTGACTGGAAGGGAATACTGCTTCTCAATGTACAACACAAGTGGATAATCTTCTGAGCAGCCTCATCCTTTGAATGTAGAAAGAAAGTCCATACAAATCTGGAGTAATCATCCACAATTACCAGACAGTATTTCTTCTTTGCCATGCTCATTACTCTCACAGGACCAAATAGATCCATATGCAGTAATTGCAAGCAGGCAGTGGACTTGGACACTTCAATAGGAGGAAATGAGACCTTGTGCTGTTTTCCTTTTAAACAAGCAGTGCATGTTTCATCACAGTGGAACTCCTTTATTGGTAAGCCTCTGACTAAACTATTGTGGCTAAGCTGATTCATGTTTTTGAGATTGACATGACCAAGCCTCCTGTGCCACAGTTTAGATTCTTGAAAAGAGGCTTTGGAAAATAGGCAAGGATTGCCTTTGAGATCTATCTTCTTAGAGAGATCTAAGGCATACACTCTTCCTGTCCTGTTGGCTTTCAGGAGAGTGTGATCATCCAACACCTGTCAATCAAGTGCAAAACTTTGGATGACAGAATCCTACAGTTTTGACTTGTGAAAAGGGCAACATGGCCTTTATCACACATTTGATGACACTCAAGAGGTTGTACTTGAGATTTTCCACATGATTAACATCATCAAATTTGATTTCTCCATTGGAGACAAAGCCCTTACCGATGATGTAACCCCTAGCATCATTGCCAAAAGAGACAAATCCCTTCTTTCCTTGAGAGTAGTCATGAAGAAGAGAGATGTTCCCAGTCATGTGCATAGATCCCCCACTGTCTACATACCAGATGCTACTTGGCATGTTGAAGAACCCTGCAATAATAAACAATCAGTTAGTTTTAGAGACCCAAACCTTTTTGGTTTGGGCCTGGTTCATCAATAGATGGTAAACTAACATGTTTATTTGTAACAACAGCCTGAGAAGAAGAAGATGGTGTAGAAGAGGAGTCCTTGGGCTTAGACCTCCTTTTCTGTGGTTTCAACATAGGAGAATCTAGTTGGTTAACTCTACCCACAGATGTTGTACCATCATCACCAGCTGTGTCTGATTTTGTGATAAAGCTTTCAGCTCATCAGACACATTGCTAGTGGAGTTAGATAAGGTCCTATGTTGCACCTTCTTCTTTTGAGCACCCTCAGCTGTCACCTGTTAACTCCTTCCTTTTTGGATTGCTTTAAGGACTTAAGGGTTACAGGATTTGATGTTGCTGATACAAATGTGGTCTCAAACTCAGTTTTCATTTTTACCATTTTCTCATTAATTTCTTCTTTTTGTTTGAGTTTGGAACCTCTTTTGTACCAACAATCATCTGTAAGATGATTGAACAAACCACATATTCACATGGTTTCTTCTTCATCTTAGGTTGATCATCAACTAAAGAGGTGAAGCAACAAAAGATTGTTCTTCAATGCTTGGAAGCATTGGTTGCTTTCTTGACAACCTCTTTAGTAGTCTTCAAACTCTTTCTACAGCCAGTTTTCTTCTCTTCAGTGCTGACAGCAGTTGAAGTTTGAACTTCAGGTGTTAAATCCTGCTCTCCAGTCCTTCAGGACCTTCAGGATTAACTCCTGAGTTGATCAACTTATTGATCATGTGAATGTCAGCATTTGGACCATCAACATCAGCTGATAGGTTCAAGGAGGACTTGATGCTGACTGCTACTTCTGATTGTGCTGTCAGAAGGTAGATCACATGATTTGATGGATTGGTTATCACTCTCACCATCAGATTCTACCTCTGCTCTTGGGGTAAAATCTGTAGGTGGAGCAGTGTGATTGTAGCCAATGCCAAACTTCACATTTGAAGCAGATTGCTTAAGAAGCATTTCAAAACCTTTGCATGATTGTACCCATCTATCACACTCGACCTGGGTAACTGCAAGGGTTTCTTTGAGATCTTTGTACTTCTCTAGAAGTACATCTTCTCTAGCCTTATCATCAATATTTACAATTCAGTTTATAAACCTCATCAATTTTATCTTTGAGCACAAACTCAAACTCAGCTTGTTTTTGGAAATTATTTGTTCTAGCTCAATGTTCTTATTAATTAAAGCTACATTGCTTCTCTAATGGAAGCAAATGCTGCTATGCATTGTTCAGAAAATAATTTGGCTTTTGCTCAGAGGATACCTGTGATACCTGAGGTGTAGAGGCATTGGAAGATGAAGTATCAGCAGACTCCAAAGCCATAAGAGCTAGATTCCCAAAGGGACTGTCACCACCATGTTGACAGCACCTGAGAACAGTTGATCATGACCAGACAAGTCATCTGGTAAATGCTTCAGTCAACAACTCCTGGGGTGAAGAAGCTGTGTTGTTGAGATGAAGGTTGTTGATGAGATAGGGAAGGCTGAGGTTCTGGTAATGCATGAGGTTGTGGTGTGATAGGAACTTGAACTTGATTTGACTGTGGCATGTAATAACCAGGGTACTGATATGGCATTTGACCCTGAGGAACAAAATATGCGGAGATTGTTGTTGAGGATGATGACTAGATGTGACAGGATGTTGCCCTCTGTGTTGTTGACTATTGCCAGGAAAAGTCACAAAGGGTGCAGTAGAGTTAGATCCAGTTGATCTACACTCTCTTGCAAAGTGTCCAAGCCGTTGGCATTTGTGACACCTCAACTTGCTCTTGTCAAAACCAACTTTGGTTTTGCCAGAGAGTCCTGGGAATTTTCTTCCAGTTCTTTTGTAGAACTTCTGAGATCTGATATTTATCAAGGCCATTTGGCTCAAAATATCCATCTCTTCTAAGTCATCATCAGCAATCCCCTTGAGATCATCCATAATGAAACATAGATTGTCATTATTACACCAGTGAACTGACCATCAACACTTACAAATGCAGAATAGAATAGAAGTGCTCGAAGAGAATTAATATGCTCATCATACTGGCATTCAGATGAAGCATATTCTGACTCATGACCCACCAAGGCAGTGTTGCCTTGTATAAAGTCTTCAGTGAGCTTTCCAGATGAAGACAGCTTCTCTTCTGTTCTATCTCTCTCTCAAAAGTGAGCAATTTCCCATGGAGTTGGGTGAGAGATAGTTTGTCCAAACTTGCACTGGAGCGTAGGACAATAGTATATGTGTCCCATCTCTCAGGCAGTGATCTGAGAAATTGTTATTCATCTGAATATTAGTGTATTCAAGTTGACCATTTTAGTTCAGAGATCAAACAAGAAAACCGCTCATATTGTTGAGTCAGTGTCTCACCCTTTCTATGAGAGAATGTCTCATATTGTTGGGCAAGAATTTCTCTATTATTTGCCAAGACCTCATCTGTTCCTCCAAATTGTTCTTTCAAAGCAATCCAGAGGTCATGGGCAGTTTCATGATGCATTAGCTGAATAGATTCATTGGGCAAAGCCATGGCCAGAATTCCAGGGCTTTTGCATCAATCTCAAGCAACTTCTTATCCTCATCTGAGTATTGCTCCCTCCTCTTTGGAACCATTTGATTGGTTTCCGGGTTATTCACCATAGGCTTGTGGGGACCATGTACCATGATGTCCAACACCCTGCGCTGTTAACAGACAGGTGATGGAGCATACGTCTTTGCCATATGTTATACTCATTCCTAACCAGCATAGGAGGCTTGGTTGAGGAACCAGTATTGTGAGGATCATTGGAGGGAGTGGTCATTTTCAGTTCAAAAACAGTTTAGTTCAAGTTTTTTTAAAAAGTTTTAGACAAACCACAACAAACTCAATGAGAACCAAGAAAAAGATCTCAGGATGAATGAGCAGAAATACAGAAAATTCAATCTCTATAACCGTTTCTTGCAAAAAAAAAAACTAATTCAATCAAACTTGGATCTTGAATAGCAGTTTCAATGATCAATTATTAGATCGATCAATGATTAACCTGCTCTAATACCATTTGACAGGATCAGTGATCACAAGTTTGATGTATCAGAATATAAAGCAGCGGAATACAAACACGAATTAGACAAATTGTAGCAAGCAATCGATATTGTAAGCATTAAGACCGCATACGGTTATAGGGAGAGAATATGTATTTCTGATTTCTAGGAATGTTTATAGATGTAGAATATTTCTAATCGAATCAATATCCATTCCATTCAATTACTCATTTCACCACTGATTACAATAGGTTGTCACTCCTTATTATAGAGTGCAACAGTCACTGCTGTTGTCACGGAAAGTGACAACTAGCAGATCCAATACAGAAATAACTAATTCTTAACAAACTACTGAAATGTTCACAACTACTGAGAACATATCAGCAAGTTAAGTACAAAATATAAAACTACTGAAACTACAACGACTGAAGAACAAACTCTTCAGTCGTTTTACAAAACTACTGAAACATAGAAAATAAAACTACTGATATCACAACTACTGAAGAAGTACTCTTCAGCAGTTGTGACAAACTACTGAGGCTTCAGTACTTGATCTTCAGACTTTGACCTTCAGGTGTTTCATCAGCTGATGACTTCAGTAGATATCATCAGCTGATGTCTTCAGTCTTTGTCTTCAGACTTTGTACATCAGTTGTTGATCTTCAGCACTTGTGAACTCTTCAGCTGTTGTACTTCAGTACTTTGGTCTTTCAGCTTCAGCACTTGTGTTCTTCAGCTGTTGTACTTCAGCACTTTGGTTCTTCAGCTGTTAAGGTCTTCAGCACTTGATCTTCAGCTGTTGAAGTCTTCAGCACTTGTCAAACTACTGATGAGGCTTTCAGCAGTTGTTGTGATACCGTGTGGGACTTAGAGGTTTTCTGATCTTGGCTCATTGGTTCTTTTGGTCCAACAGCATTCTTCCGAAACTTCTTTCTTTTCGGAAAACCCTTTACCACCTTTTCTTCCGAAGTTTTCTTCTTCTAGGATAGTTTCAAGGGAGTTCGTTTGTTCTTTTCATTTTTAGCAGCTTTAGCTTCTGAAGCCATTTTCCTTCGGAAGAAGGACATTTTTCTGAAAGCAACCTTGCTTCGGAAATTAGCTTTCCCTTTCATCACATGACCATTTGATAGGGTCCAAATAAGAAACCTTCCCTCACTCCTTCCTTTTTAACATTATTTGCATAATGTGTGCAAGCAGGATTGTAGTAACAATCTTTGGCCTTATGGTTTTCCAAACCACACATTATGCATGCAATGTTAGTCTTTTGGGAATTTGAATATTGTTGTTTCTTGTGCCTTTATCTTCATCAGCAACCTTTCCCTTTAACTTAAGATCCTTAGGTAGGACAAGAGTATAACTACACCCCTTTCATGAATCAGAGTTACCTACCACTTGGAATCCAGTTGAGATGAATACACCCTTTTGTTTAGGGTCAATCATCAGCTTAGACTAAACCACTTTCTTGGTAGTTCTTCTTGATGCTTTAGCTCTGCTTCTTTTGGCTTTGGTGGTTAAGATTTGATCAGCACTAGGAGAGTTGGTTTGATTTACCTGTTCTTTCCTTGTGATTGCCTCTATTATTGCATCATTCTTTAACCCATGTGAAGATGGGTTAGCAGATGGTACCTCTTGCTTTTCAGTACCACGCCTTGGTTGTCTTATGGATTGATAAGAGTGTGCTAGAGCAATTTCATTGTTCTCCAACCCTCCATTGTTTTGATAACAAACTTTGGAGTGGAGGATGATGCAATAATAGATTGGAAGTTTTTCTTAGAAATAGCATACTTCCTGGCTTGAGCCTTAGCAGTGACAAGCTGGGCTTGAGCCTTAGACAATTGGATATTAAATCCTTTAATTGAGTCTTATAATTTATGTGTTCATGTTTTAATAGGGACACAGTTTTCTCTAACTCTTCAAGTTTTCTTTGGTAGTCAGATTCAACCCTTTTAAAATTAGATTTCAAAACATTTAAAGACTCAATATCATATTAATTTCCACGTTGTAGTCCTAATACAGTTTAAAATTAGCAACAAATATAGGAGTACAGAGATGTTCATATACCTTGTGTCGTCTATTCCTACCATGAGTGCTTGAGTAGGAGTCACATCATGCACAATAAAGCTCCATTCAACTTCTTGAGCCACTACAACTGTCTCAGTCGACTTTCCAGAGGGATTTGATGTGGAGGCATGTGGGGTTCCTGGATTTGACTTGGGAGCCTTGCATTCGCTTGCAAAATGACTAAGTTGGTTACAGTTGTAAAGAGCCATTTCTTGGACAATGTCCACATATTCTACATCACCTGGACTGAAGCAATTTAGATCATCATAGCAGTACAGAAAATCACTAGAGTGTCCATTTGCTAAAACAAAGGCACAATTGTCTTAAAAGGGACCATGCTGAGCGTGTTGAGACCTGGGAGTCTTAGGAAATGTAATGTATGGTCGAGATGAGCAGGATGGCTGCTGTGTATATGTTAGGTACTGTTGACGTTACGTGGGTCTTGAGCCGTCAGCAACCATCAAGGCATTACTAGCAGGAAGACTCAGGGGTCTACTTGTATGATGGACTCTTTTGCTCTCCATCTCCAAATGGCATCCATCAATGATGCCTTAAACTTCAGTGATGGTGAGGGTGTTCAGATTTTCTATCCTATTAGTAGAGACATAGTAGAATGTCCACTCATTAGGAAGAGCAATGATGAAATTTTTTGTGAGGTCTCTAAGTTCAGGAGTGATTCCTACATACTGATGGGAAGAAATAAGATCCATGTACCTGTAGTATTGCTGGCTGAGGGTTTCTCCAGCAATGTTGGTGAAGTTCTCAAACTCCTGCTTCAGTGAGTCATTCTTGGAGTCATTTGAGCAAGAGTACATTTGATCAAGTGCATCAAACATTTCTTTGGCTGACTTACAATGCTTAAATCCCACAATAATGGAGTTGGGTATTGCAGTCATAAGAATAGTCATATCATTGCTGTCAATTTCCATCTTCTTCTAGTCCTCATTAGAGTAGTCTTCAACAACCTTTTCTATCATGTCCCCATTTCCACCAGGTGCAACCACCTTTGGTTTATACAGGCCATTCACAATGGATGTCCACATATTGTTGTCTTGATACCTGATGAAGCCTTCCATGCGTCTGCTCCATGACCTGAAGTTTTCAGATGTAATGATAGGAGCTTTAGTCATGGTTCCCATCTCTACTTTAGATTTGTTGAGGGCCATTTTTGAGTAAATTGTAAGGAGGAGATAAAAATAGGTTGATTTGGATGGTAAGATCTCACAATCAAGAGCCTAAAAAGCTCTGATACCAATTGCAGGATCGGTTTATGTCATTAAACACTTGGTTTTTCTCTCAAACTCACTTAAACTACACTCGGATGAAGCAGAGTCTCTAAGAGTTAATAATAATATATTAAGTAACAATGAACAATGAAAGATAATTCTTAAGGTACTAGCATATATTGATTCTCAACTCAAAGTGTTACAAGACTCTTACAAGGATATGACATGAGTTACAATGAGAAACTATATATAATACTACCTACAGCCGGATATACTTTGATACCAGCTGGAATTCTCAAACTAAAACAAATAATACAGAGCTATAGTTTAAGGTATCTCAGATAATGTCTTATCCAAGATATGATAGTCATGACATGTACATGAAGTACCTTTTGTCACCAACTAAAGTTGGCTACTGTGCTATCTAATAAAGGTAAATAGTGGAAAAAAGTATGATCAACTACATGGATTTTGAGAAAGCGCCATGCAGTATATTAGAGGTCTGCAGCGGACTGTCAGAGACACCACACTTATATCCACTGGTTCATAGCAGTGTCTTCCGAAGGGTAGTTGGCTTCGGAATAACAAGTTCTTCCGAAGCCACTTATACTTCCGAAAAGGCTACTTCTTCCGAGGCTTGAGGAATTCTTCTGTTCTTCATCCTTTGGAAGTTGTCATATGAATTTTTCTTCTCAGACTTGATCTTTGGATGTGAATACTTTGACTTTGGAAGTAGAGTTTGTCTTCAGAAGTTTATCTTTCACTTTGTCATCAGAAGAACTCTATTTCATTCGGAAGTTCCATGCTTAGTTTTGGAAGCATTTTATAAGTTGCACCAAAATTTGCCTATGTGATTTGGTTTTGGTTGCACTAGCCTTCTTTTTGATCCAACAAATACTTAGCTTTGGAAGCCTTTTATAAGTTGCACCAAAATTTGTCTAAGTGATTTGGTTTTGGTTGCACCAGCCTTCTTGATCCAACACATCTATAGTACCACTTATGTATCCATTCATACTTCTGCATCCAAAATTTGCTTGATGCTTGGTGCAACCAATAAAGAGCTTTGCTTGATGCTTGATGCTTAGTCAATTCCTTCTTCTTGTGTGTACCCTTGAACACCTAGTCTAGCTTTGTTTTTTTGACAATGCCTCTATTATCTTTCTTATTCCTAAACACCCATTTGGTTCCTATAGTAGTCTTCCCATATGGAAGAGGACAAAGGTTCCAAACTTTCTACCTTTTGAACTGAAGCAGCTCCACTTGCAAGGCTTCAACCCAACTTCCATCCTTCAGAGCCTCATCAATTTTCTTTGGGACAAGAAACAAGAGTGAAGACAAACATTGATTCATGGGTTTGTCCTCTTGTTCTTACCCCTGTGTCAACATCTCTAATGATGCTTGTGGTGGGGTGAGACTTGTGGATCCTTAGCTGATGGATCATAGCAAATTGCTGAGAGAAATCCAAATTAGAAAAATTTAGATCTGGCATTGATGCTTCTCCCACCACATCAGCATATTTATCAAGTGAAACTTGATCCAATGAGTGTGTAACATTATTGATGTTTTCATCTATGGAGTGGTTATCAGCATCAAGAAATTCTTGATCACTGTCACCACCACCATCATTGTATTCTGCATTTGAAATTTATTTATCTAGTTGTTGAGCCTCTAAGATAGAATTTGAAGGCATCTCTGATGTATCAGTTGAATTTGTCGTTGTTATGGTCATAGAAACCTCATTTGAAGAAGTAGTTACAACTGGAGCTGAAGATGTGTAACTTGTAGGTCTTCTTAGCTCAAATGTTGGATTAGAATCACATGTAGGTAAGATATATGTAGATCCTGAAACATTCTCACAAAATTTGTTAAAAGAGTTGGTAACTAAATCAAGAACACATAGCCAATCAGGACCAAAACCACCCACACAAAGTGTGTGTTCATTGCAAGTCACATTGGCTGACTCCTCAACAATTCTAGTTCTGAGATTGTATACTCTATAAGCCTTAGCTTGAGAAGAGTATCCATTGAAATGTCCATCATCTAATTTCTCAGCAAATTTGGCAATTTGATCTTTGGTATTCAAGATGGTGCAAGGACTTCCAATGACCTGAGAAAACCAATGAAAGGTTTCCACTTGTGCTAATGTTCATAAGGAGTCTTGCCAGGAGTCTTAACCACTAAAACTCTATTTTACACATAGCAGGCAGTGTTGACTACCTCTATCCAGAAGATGATGGGCAACTTAGAGTCAGATAACATGATTCTTGCAGCCTCAATGAGTGTCCTATTTCTCCTTTCACCAATACCAGTTTGCTAAGGAGTCCTAGGAGCACTGTATTGTCTTGTAATACCCTTTTCATCACAAAATGTATCAAGGATTTAGTTCTTGAATTTATTTCGCTAAACGAATCTTATGTTTTCACCTTGTCATCACATTGATTCTTAATCTTTAAGATAAAATTGTTTAGAATCTCACGGGTCTTATCCTTATTTTTAGGGAAAAAGACCCAAGTGAATCTTGAAAAGTCATCTGTGATCACTAAACAATAAGTGGTCCTTCCTAGACTCATTACAATGATGGGGCCAAACAGATTCATATGTAACAAGTGTAAGGGTGTATTGATGGAGTTTCTTTCCTTAGGCTTATGAGATACCTTATGTTGCTTCCCTTTCAAGCATGCAACACAATGATTATCACTTATGAACTCTTTATTTGGCATTCCAGTTATCAAATCATTCTTAATAAGTTTATTCGTGTTCTTAAAGTTTACATGGCACATTCATTTATGCCATAGCAAAGACTCATCACTATTTGCTTAAGATAAAAAGCATGAAACCTCTCCTGAGAGAGTTGTTTCTTGAAAATCCATATTGTAAATGTTCCCTTTCCTGAGGCTCTGAGCAGGATATGCTCATGAGAAATGACCCCCAGGCTTGAGAATAATGCATCATGCTCAGTGAAGAGCATGT
The DNA here is from genome assembly GCA_025506515.1 of Flaveria trinervia. Taxonomy (NCBI): domain Eukaryota; kingdom Viridiplantae; phylum Streptophyta; class Magnoliopsida; order Asterales; family Asteraceae; genus Flaveria; species Flaveria trinervia. Next base: position 98,399,543 of record CM046442.1, on the reverse strand, counting down.
TATGAGTCTGATCACAAAATTGAGATACACTTAGAAGATTGTACCCAAGTTCCTTAACATTTTACCTTTTAAATGCTGAGCTACCATTTGTGACCTTGACCCTTCTAGAAATGTAACCACCTTCATCTCCTCCAAAAGCAACTGGCCTCTATCAATTCTTTCAAAGTTCTGGAGTAGTGACCTATTGCATGTCATGTGATTGGAACATCCACTATCAATGATCCAGACATTCTTGTTTCCCTTAAGTTGTTCATGCACAAAGAAAATGAATTTTGGGAACCCAAGCCTTATTGGTCTTTGGCTCATCAAAAGAATTAGAAGGTAATGTTGTTGGGTTTTGTAACAAGTTCATCAAAGATAGTTTAACCATTTAAACTATAAAACGCAGTGGATATAAGGGTTTAAACATGTTGTTAACAATCTGAAAATTGAACCATTTTAAACCAATGCAAAATCCAAGAATAGGATCATATATATATGTGAAATGAGATGCTATCAAGTCTGAAAATGCAACCATAGGGTGTTCTTGAAACTAACTTTCAAGAACAAGGTGTTGTAGTAAGGATGAGAATAGGGAGATGATGCTTCTTGAATGTCTAGCCTCCAAAATGGGAGTCCTCAAGCTTCTATACCCACAAGCCTTAGCAAACACATAACTTGTTAGGTAGTAGGATACCAAATAAATCCTTCTTCTTACAAAACCAAATGCAGCCAAGCCAAAACTGAATTTTCAGCTTGTAAAACTCGAATTTTTCAGCCACAAAGAGGAGAGAAGAGAACTTGCTTGAAGGTGAGAGAGAGAGGGTTGATAGAAGAGTGTAAGAGTGAATCAAATCTTGTAAAACACAAGACTAAAAGTGACCCTTCAAATCCCATAATAGGGCGGCCGAAACCCACATTCAAAATGGGTTCCCCCCATTTTAATTTTTATAAAAAACTTACATCCTCCACCCACTAGTTTATCAAATTAAAACCTCTTTTAATTTTATAACATTAACACATTTTTATTTTTTATTATTTAACTAACTTAAATAATGAAACAAATAATGTGTCATGAACAAATATCCATATAATATTGTTCTATTAGAAAAGAAATGTTTTAGAAAACCCATTTTCTAAATTGGTGTGAATATTTATTTGTATCATCTCATCAACAAATAATATTTATTGGTGTTTGTATGGCTTGTTATAGGGTATGACCCGACTTGGATCATAATGTACGAACCACATCAATCTTGTATATGTCTTCGGCACATAAGATCGAACAATCTCCCACTTGCACAAGATTCATAGAAGATTGATGCAAGTAGTAAATACCGCCTAACAACGGTTTACTACCCTTAATACGTATGACTAAGTGCCATTCAATAACATCATCCCCTTCAAGTACCTTACAAGAAATGTTTTAGGTGAATGAATCATCTATCCTTTCAAAATGTTTTAGGTGATTCAATCATCTATCCTTTTGTCACAGATCTCATGTTAAATCCTAGAGACACAGAGTGATCATTCTCTATTGATTTATCTTTATCAGGCCTTAGACATCTTACTCTCAACGAATAAGAGGGACAAATCCCATCTTGACTACATATGTCTCTCACAATTACCTTGTATTATACCTAAACTCAGACTTATGTACTGCCATGTTTCAGAACAGCAAAGAACTAACTCAAAGTATAATATTTGGTAAATATCAAGACCCAATATGTATCTCAGGTCAGAGGATACCAAATGACATTCGCTTTTACTCAAAATTACTTATGATCAATTAGGAAGATTCCATGTAGTAATATTTGAGATGCAGGTCAGTCCAATATTTGTGTCCTACAAATATCTATGAACTTTGGTAGCAACCCTTTGCTCTATATTAATCCATATTAATATCTACCAATCTAAGTTCATAATAGTGTTACCTTCATACTTGTTCCCACAAGTATGAACGACTATGGACGTTTTGAGTAAACGATTTACTCGTGGATTTTAAACATGCAAAATAGGAATACTAGTTGAACCATTATAACCAAATAATCCATTCAAGTAATAAAGGGTTATAATATCTAAGTACAAAATTAAAGATCCAATCCACTCACTAGAATATTGAAGTCCAATGGCACAAGTATGACTTTCATGCTTTGCCTTTTGAAGAAGCTTCGTGAGTGGATCCGCAATGTATGAACCGTGTGAACTTTGCGAATACATATCTTTCCCTTTTTAACTTCATCCCTTATGTAGTTGAATCTCCGATCAATATGCCTAGTCTTTTGATGTGCACAGGGATCCTTGATTTGAGCAATCGCACCCTCATTGTCACAAAAAATTTCTAGGGGTTCTTGAATGGAAGGGACTACCCCTAGATCGGTAATGAAATTCGTTAACCATGTAGCAACCTGAGCTGCTAATGAAGCAGCGATGTATTCTGACTCTGTAGTTGATAATGCCACCACATCTTTCTTAGAGCTCTTCCAAGAGATTGCTCCTCCATTCAAGATGAAAATATACCCAGATTGTGATCGTGAATCATCCTAATCAGTTTGGAAACTCGCATCCGTGTTACCCTTTACTACGAGTTCCTCCTCACCAAATCCATAGATTAGGGACATATATTTGGTCCTCCTTAGGTACTTAAGTATGTTCTTAATCGCCACCCAATGATTGTTTCTAGGATTTTGTTGGTATCGGCCTGTCATGCTTAAAGCATATGACACGTCCGCCCTAGTGCATATCATTGCATACATGATGGATCCTATGGCAGACGCATCTGGGATTCCCTTCATTTTATCTTGCTCATCCTTTGTGCTTGGACATTGAGTCTTACTCATATCATTCCTCTTTGAATAGGTATGGTACCTTTCTTAGAGTTTTCCATCTTGATCCTTTTTCTAGATCTTGTCAAAATATGCACTTTGATTTATACCTATCAACCACGTTGATCTATCCTTACAGATCGTTATCCCAAAATATAGGTGGCTTCACCATGATCGTTAATGGTGAAATAGCTTCCAAGCTAGGCTTTTACACCCTCCATGGTTGGAATGTCATTTAAAAATAGTAGAATGTCATGGACATATAATACTAGGAAAGTGATGATGCTCCCACTAGCTTCCTTATATACACATGCTTCATTAGCGTTTTTGATGAACCCAAATTTGATTATCTCTTCATCAAAATGGTGATTCCAACTTCTTGATTCTTGCTTCAATCCATAGATTGATTTCTTCAACTTGCATACTTTGTTAGGATGCTTATGATCGATAAAACCTTCAGGCTAAACCACATCGACATCTTCCACAAGATATCCATTTAGAAAAGCAGTTTTGACATCCATTTGCCAAATCTCATAATCATAATGAGCAGTTATGGCAAATAATATTCTAATAGACTTTAGCATTTCAACTGGTGAGAAGCTCTCATCATAATCAACCCCTTGAGTTTGAGTGAACCCTTTTGCTATAAGTCTAGCTTTATAGATATCCAAGTTTCCATGCATATCGGTTTTCTTCTTGAAAACGAACTTACTTCCAACTACCTTGGAATTAAGAGGTGGTACAACCAAGTCCCAAACTTGGTTATCATACATGTATTGCATCTCAACGTTCATGTATTCAAGCCATTTGTCACAATCCAAATTGGACATTGCATCACGATAAGTGGTTGGTTCATCAGAATCTACCCCATAGCATCCATCTACGAAAAATCGATATCTTTCAGGTGGACTACTAATTCTACCAGTTCTGTGAACGTTTTGTGTGTATTGATCAACCATTTGATCATCATGTTGAGTGCTAGTGTCAACCAAATGTTTACAAGTTTGTGGTTCTTGATCTTCCTAAAGATCCACAGTTCTACTGCTTGTTCCTCCCTAAGGAACTTAGCTTCTAAGAACTCAACCTTGTTTGCAACAAACTCCTTTTGTTCCAATGGATCATAGAAATAATATCCCATAGAATCTCTAGGATATCCAATGAATATACACTTAGTGGAATGGCTTTCTAGCTTATTTGAGGTGGGAGTCTTAACATAAGCCTCACAACCCCATACCTTTAAATATGATACTGATGGAACCCTTCTATGCCATATTTCAAAAGGTGTCATTTCCACTTTCTTGGTTGAGGCCATATTCAAGATACGGGCTGCAGAGAATAATGTGAAACCCCAAAATGATAGAGGCAATGAGCTTCTAGCCATCATAGATCAAACCATATCCAATAGAGTTCGATTTCTCCTCTCGGACACATCATTCTGTTTTGATGTTCCAGGTGGAGATAGTTGTGAGACAATACCATAACTTCTAAGATGATCTCTGAAAGCATCACTTAGGTATTCACCTCTTCTATCAGTGCGGATAAATTTTTTTCTAGTTGAGTTGATTTTCTACTTCATTTTGGAATATTTTGAATATTTTAAAAGCTTCATCTTTGGGTCTTAGCAAGTACACATAACCATATCGACTATAGTCGTCCGTAAAGATAATGAAGTATCTGTCATTATACCTAGTCAATGGTTTGAAAGGACCACATACATCCGAGTGTATGTTTCCTAATAAATCTTTTGCCCTTTCGGTTTTGCCACTAAAAGGTGCCTTAGTCATTTTACCTTGTAAACAAGATTCACATACATCAAATGAATCATATTCACTTTCTTTTAAAAGACCGTTCTTTTGAAGTGTTTCTATGCGCATCTTGTTTATATGACCAAGACGGCAATGCCAAAGATAGGTATCTCTCAAACCCAATTAGAGTTTTGGTGTTGGCTTGGTATATGAGATATCATATAATTTGTTTTCACGAACCAATTCATAAATACCAATAATAGGAATAGCTTTAAAATAAAATATGCCATTTAAAGAAACATGAATTTCTTTTTTAATAAACGTTAAACATAACCATATTGTCTTAATTGGGCAACATAAATAATGTTCCTAGTCAAACTAGGAGCATACAAAATATTGTTCAAAATTGCTTCCAAACCATTGGAAGCTTCAAGATGTAGTCCCCTCAGCCTTAAACTTGAACATTTGACCCATTCCCCATATAGAGGCTAACATCCCCTTTCATGAAGTCCCTACTTCTTTTGAACCCCTGTAATAAGTTGTAAATATGAGTTCCACATCCGGTATCCAATACCCATGTGTTTGAGGATATTAAATTTAGATCAATATGAATCATGAAAATTGTACCTGAGGTTTGCCTGACATCTCTCTTAGCTTGTAACTCTTTGTGATGGACTGGACAATTTCTTGCCCAATGTCCAATCACCTCACACTTAAAGCATGAGTCATTTGAAGTAACCTTTTGCTTCTTCTCCGCTAGTTTTGGTGGTGGTGCACTTACCCCCCCCTTTCCCTTTCCCCTAATATGCCTATTACTTTTGCGAACATTTGCCTTGGGTGTGGGGTGAGGCCACTTCTTGTTCCCACCATCATTAATGGTGAGAACGGGTAAAACCCTTTTACCTATAGCCGCCTCGGCAGTTTTGAGCGTAGAGTGAAGCTCACTTATGTTCTAAGTCCTTAGGCGCATGGGCACTATGCAGGCGCATGGGGAACACTTAGGCGCATGGGCATCTTTCAGGCACATGGGCACTATGCAGGCGCATGAGTGCCTAGGCGCATGGGAATCCTGGACGTCTGGACACTTAGTCAACTCCAGCCCAATTCTAAGCGCATGGGTACTATTCAAGCGTATGAACTTAGGCGTATGGACTAATTAGTCACATGGACACTTAGGCGCATGGCCACTTGGGCGCATGGGCACTATTGGGGCGCATGGCCCAACACTTAGTCGTCCGACTAATATTTCTAGGCGCATTGACCACTGTTCGGGTGCATGGACCACTATTCGGGCGCATGGGCTATACTTAAACCTTTCTAAGGCAAATTCAGGTGCATGATCCTTATCTAGGCATATGAACTCCCTGTAAAACATGTTTCTAGGATGTTTTCGAACCCAATCATCAAACCCATCTGTTCTAAGCTTATCATGGCTATTCTAAACATCAACAACCTATAAGCATTCAAGAACCAAAAACCAACATGCATAATACATACGGGCATACATACAAAAACATTGTAGAAATCATTTTAATACATTTTTAGCCCCAAAGATGTTTAAAACAAGTAGAAACCGAGGTCTAGAAACTCACCTGTGCAACTTGGTGTATCTTCCTTTTAACCTTTTTGAAAATGAGTTGAAACACCTAAAATCCCCACCAAACACACACACCTGAATGCACACAAACATATAAGCATAAACCTGAGACCAAAACACAACACAAATACTTAAAAACCACGAATTCATACCTTAAATTCGACCATCTTCTTCGTCTTCTTCTTTTGATAGTTTCCGCTCTCTCTCTCTCTCTCTCAATCCGAATGAAAAGTGATGTGAAGGGAGAGTGAGCGGCCATGCCCACCTTTACACCAACATTTGAAAGATTTTGTCCTTTTGACACTTTTAACCCCTCACCTTGGGTTTAATTGCTTTTCCTTCTTTTATTCCTTTTTTCTTATCTTTCTTTGAAAAAAAGCCCGGTGTTACAAGTCCACCCCCTTTATTTAGGTTTCATCCTCGAAACCTGTTATTTCTCAAACATATGAGGATAATGCTGCCTCATCTCCTCTTCTGTCTCCCATGTAGATTCGGATCCCTTCTTGTGCTTCCACTATACACGCACCAGAGGAACCACTTTATTTCTCAGCCTCTTCTCTTTACAATCGATTAACGCCACTGGTTGCTCCACATAATTGAGTCATTCATCCACCTCGATATCTTCCAGTGCTACAACATATCCTCCTCGGCTAAGCACTTTCCTAAGTGAAATACATGGAATATCGGATGAATTCCACCTACCTCACTGGGCAACTTCAATCTATAGGCCACCTCTCCCACTCGAGCAATGATTCGGAAAGGCCCTATGTATCTCGGGCTCAACTTGCCCCGCTTCCTAAACCGAATAATACCCTTCCACGATGAGACCTTCAACATAACCCAGTCACCCACCTGGAACTCAATCGGTCTGCATCGTTTATCAGCATATGACTTCTATCTATCTTTCACTGCCTTCATGAAGGCGTTAATATTTTCAATCTTCTGGATCGTAGCCTCAATGACCTCGACGCTCCCCAATTCCTTCTGACCAATATCACCCCAACAAATGGGTGTTCTACATCTTCTACCGTATAGCATCTCGTATGGTGGCATGCCAATACTGGCATGCTAACTGTTGTTGTACGAGAATTCAGCTAAGGGTAAGTAGTCCCAACTTCCCTAAAATCAATCACACATGCTCAAAGCATGTCTTCCAGTGTCTGAATGGTCCTTTGTGACTGACCATCAGTTTGCGGATGATAAGCCATGCTAATATGTAACCTCGTCCCCATGGCATCGTGGAATTTCTTCCAGAATTTGGATGTGAACCGAGTGTCGTGGCCAGACATGATAGACACCGGCACACCATGACGAGTCACAATCTCTTTAATGTATAGATTCGTCAACCTCTCGGATGAATATGTCTCGCGGATCGGTAAGAAGTGAGCACTCTTCGTCAGACGGTCGACAATCACCCATATGGCATCATACCCTTTCAGAGTACGCGGCAACTTCGTAATGAAATCCATGGTGATGTGCTCCCACTTCCATTTCGCTATATCAAAAGGTTGGATCTTCCCATACGGATTTTGATGCTCGGCCATCACTTGAAAACAAGTAAGGCACTTACTCACATACCCCACCATATTGCGCTTTATACCCGGCCTCCAATAATCTTTCTTCATATCTGGATACATTTTTGTGGCACCAGGGTGGATGGAGTATCGAGTTTTGTGGGCTTCATCCATTATCTTCACTCGTAGATCCCAAAACGAGGAATCCACACTCGTCCATATCGGGTTTTAACACCGAGTGTATTTTTACCCAATTCCCCAACCAGACCTCTCATTTTTTTGGAGTTTAGATGAACTTCTTTCAATGCCTCATCTTGAAACTCCTTGACTTGCTTCATCACATCAGAGGTCATGATTAGTTGATAAGCATTCACCCGAATCCGTCCGGGCCTCTCCTTTCGGCTAAGGGCATCCGCCACCACCTTAGCTTTTCCTAGATGGTAATGGATCTCAAAATCATAACCCTTTATGAGCTCCAACCATCATCTCTGCCTCATATTTAGGTCCTTCTGCTCAAAGAAGTACTTTAAGCTCTTGTGGTCGGTGAAGATGGTGCACTTTGTTCCATACAGATAGTGCCTCCAAATCTTTAGTGCAAAGACCACGGCTGTTTGCTCCAAGTCATGAGTAGGGTAGCTGACCTCATGAACCTTCAGTTGTCGGGATGCATAGGCTATAAATTTTCCCCTTTGCATTAACACACACCCCAACCCCGAGTAAGAAGCATCTGAATAAACCACCAAATCTTCGCTTCTATCGGGTAATGACAATACAGGAGCTTGAGTCAACCACACCTTTAACTCCTTGAACGCCTACTCTTGAGCTTGACCCCATATAAACTTTACTTCCTTTCAGGTCAACTTGGTCAGTGGAGAAGTGATCTTGAAAAATTCAAGATGAACCTTCGATAATACCCCACCAACCCCAAGAAACTACGAATCTTGGATGGCGTCATTGGAGACTTCCATTGCATCACTGCCTCCACCTTTGCGGGATCGACCATAATCCTTCGGGATTCACAACATGACCCAACAAACTGAACTTCGCGCAACCAGAATGTGCACTTGGAGAGTCTTGCATACAATTTCTCCCTTCTCAACGTCTCCAACACCTCTCGAATGTGATCGGCATGCTCCTCCTCGCTATTCGAATAAATCAGGATATCATCACTAAACACAATCACTGATTTATCTAACATTGGCTGACACACTCGATCATCAAGTCCATAAAAGCAGCTAGCCCGTTGGTCAAACCAAAAGACATAACGAGGAACTCGTGGTGTCCATAACGCGTGCGGAAAGCTGTTTTAGGAATATCCTGTTCCTCACCTTCAACTAATGATAACCAGATCGAAGGTCTATCCTTGAAAACCTACTAGCACCCTGGAGCTGATCAAACAGATCATCAATTCTTGGTAAGGGGTACCGATTCTTTACCGTCAACTTGTTAAGCTCTCGGTAGTCGATGCACATCCTCATGCTACCGTCTTTCTTCTTCACAAACAGGACCGGAGCACCCCAGGTAGAGATACTCGGTCTAATGAACCCCTTATCGACCAGCTCTTGCAATTGCTCCTTCAGCTCTTTCATTTCTATCAGAGGTAACCGATACGGTGCTTTGGCAACGGGTTGAGCACCGAGTAACAAATCTATTTGAAACACAATCTCACGGTATGGTGGTACACCTGGTAAACCTTCTCGAAACACATCTGGAAAGTCACACGTAACTGATACATCACATAGTTTTGGTGTTGGCGCGTCCACATCCTTTACGTAGGCCAAGTAGGCACTACATCCACGCCTCATGCACTTTCCCGCAACCGCCATCTAAATCACTTTCGGGATCGTCGTGACTCGATCGCCATAAACTGTCACCTTATTCTCGTCAGGCGCTGTCAATCGGATCATCTTCTTGCGACACACAATATCGCTTCGTAATCCGCCAACCAATCAATTCCTAGGACTACATCGAAACCGCCTAAGGTCATCACGAATGGTCTAACAGGAAACTTATGACCGTCTAGTTCTATGTCACAACCTTCTATCACCTCAGAAATCCTCGTACACTTACCTATGGCAGTTTCTACCTTCAAGGGCTTATCAATACATCTACTCTTAATGGGAAACTTAGCACAAAAATCAGCAGAAATTAAACTCCTACTAGCACCAGAATCAAACAACACAAATGCATGAATTTGGTTCACTAGAAACATACCTGACACCACATCGGATCTGTCCTAGCCTCCTCTCGAGTCATCGTGAAAGCTCGGGCGCTTGCATTCTGCCCTTCTCCTCCTGCTTTCTTCGCTCCTAAACTTTCAGCCCTTGGCCTCTTACAATCCCTGCTCAGATGACCATTCTCCCCACAGTTGTAGCACCTGCCATCCCCACAATCTCTAGTCATTTGGCCAGGCTTCCCACATTTGAAGCAGCTATTTGATCCCCATTTGCATTCTCCCGGATGTTCCTTTCCGCATTTACCACACTTCTTCAATCTTGCACCAGATGGACCACACGTCGGTCACCCACCTTCGCCACCTTATTGTTTGGAGCAGCTCCACCACGTCCAAATCGTTTCCCATTCCAGTTCCGGTCACCACCCTTCTTGTTCACTTTAGCCACCATCACCTCGCGCTCATCATATAACCTACCAGCCAAATCAACCGCCGACCTAAAAGTGCTCGACCGGGCAGCGATCATATGCCTACGGATATCCTCCGGCAACCCCTGGATGTATCTCTTAATCTTTCGTTATAGTGGTGTCACTTGATCTGGCACGGCTGTGCAATTTCATAAAAGTTTTTGGTGTACTGCTGGTGTGTCATCATTCCCGCCTCCAGCTACAGGAACTCTCTTTCTACCTTGTCAATCTCTTTATGAGGACAAAATTCCTCAATCACTAACTTCTTCAGTTCAGGCCATCAAATTCTCCCAATGGCCCTGCTACCCTCGGCTCGGACAATGTTGTCCAACCAGCATAAAGCCTTTTGAGTCCACAAAAGAGTGGGTAGCAAACTTCACCTTTTGGTCTTCACGGCACTCACTGATATCAAGAACAGCCTCCATTTCCTTCACCCACCGGTGAGAAGCTGCAGCAGTGCCATTTCCATCGAAAGTAGGGGGCTTGCATTTCATAAACACCCGTAGTTACAGCGTCGGGCCACCTCTGGCGCATGCTCCTCTTCTTCCTCCTCCTCATCATCAGAGAGAACCGTTTTAGGCTCTTGTTGCTCCCATCCTTCCGAGCACGTGTTTCTCTCTTTTCTTTCCCCTTCCGTTACTACTTTGATCACTTCGGTCACCACAGATGTAGAATCGTCTGCATGACCTGATGAACTTCCTCCACCACAGCCTCCTTTACTAAGGTGCTCAGATTGGCGCTCTCGTCACCACCTCCAGATGAGGGGTGTCTGGTTCTTCATGAACCACATTCTCAACTCTGGGTCTCCCTCTCTTGGGTCGCAGTTCAGCACCGTGACCTCCTCCCCGTGAAGCTTTCGAAGATCTACCACCGGCCATCATACAAACACTAAAAGATTCAAACACCAACACGATCATTCAAGGGAACAGCTCAGTTTATGTCAAGTATAGTAAGATCCTAAATATAGTGGCCAATTGTGACTAGCCACTTACATTACTCTTCATACCCCAAGCATTACCTCTCCTGACTACATCAGTATCTAAATCTACATACAACACATAACCACATACCATTCGCACATAAACTGATTAACATTACGAAAATACTTGATGGCACGCAGCTACTCAGATTGGCATCCCATTCCCATTCCGTCCCATTCTTGGTTTAAGTTAAGGTTTATTTTGAAAATTACCCATTTCATTTAAACTTTGGCCCTGATACCAACTTGTAAGGCCCCGTTCCCGGGATGCTTACAACTGGTAAATCGTCGCACATAAAACGTGTAATTACATTTGCCTTATGAAAATATTGCAGCGGAAACATAAAAAAAAAATAACTTTTCATATCATTACAAACGCTTTTGCAAGTTAATACAAGCGTTCATTTCAAAACATCATTCGTATACATTACAATGCAAAAACATTAACAAAAGAATTCCATCCAAAAGAGCTAAGTAGCCGCCTCGTGCCATCTTCTGCATCGTTTACCTGCCAACTGAAAATGTATAAAAGTCAGCGTCGCTGAGTGAGTTCTAGTTTTATAATAAAACACACATTCCAATCATTAAAACCGTTCTTTACTTTCTTTCAGAATCAAAATATACTTTTCATTTGTTCGTGATCATACATCATATGTACATACAGATAATATCATTATTATCTTCCAAGACATTTGTTAACCTCATTCATTTTATATGTTCGTCATTTCGAGTCTGTTGCGACAATAGGGTCGCTCACCACATTAACAATCACATCGATTGCACGCTATCCGAGTCTGTTGCAACCATAGGGTTGCTCACCCCAATTGCAACTTTCAATGATAGCAACGCTATCCGAGTCTATTGCAACCGTAGGGTCGCTCACCATATGGAAACTTCATGATAGCTCGCTATCCGAGTCTGTTGCACTCATAGGGTCACTCACCCCGATTGCCACTTTCAATGATAGCATGCTATGTGAGTCTGTTGCAACCATAGGGTTGCTCACCTCATGGGAACTTAATGATAGCACATTGTTCGAGTCTTTTGCAACAACTGGGTTGCTCACCTCAAATATGTGCTTGCAAGCCTTTCCTTCGTTCATTCATCATTCAATAATACATGCATTCTTACTTCGTGTTCCTCTTTCATTATCTTTCACTTTACGTTACATAATACTGTATACATTTATTCATTAACATGACACGTAAAGCCATAGGAAAGATAAACATACATCACATCATACAACATAAATGACTTCAAAAAGTCAACTTACATAGCCCCTGGGTACCTCCCAAGTCAAAGCCTACATTTCACTTTTTCCCCAAAAATCAGAAAATATTCTAAGTCCTTAGGCGCATGGGCACTATGCAAGCGCATGGGGAACACTTAGGCGCATGGGCATCTTTCAGGCGCATGGGCACTATGTAGGCGCATGAGTGCCTAGGCGCATGGGAATCCTGGATGTCTGGACAGTTAGTCAATTCCCACCCAATTCTAGGTGCATGGGTACTATTTAGGCGTATGAACTTAGGCGTATGGACTAATCAGTCGCATGGACACTTAGGCGCATGGGCCACTTGGGCGCATGGGCACTATTGGGGCGAATGGCCAACACTTAGTCGTCCGATGAATATTTCTAGGTTCATGGACCACTGTTCGGGCGCATGGGCTGTACTTAAACCTTTCTAAGGCAAATTTAGGCGCATGAGCCTTATCTAGGCGCATGAACTCCCTGTAAAACATGTTTCTAGGATGTTTTTGAACCCAATCATCAAACCCATCTGTTGTAAGCTTAACATGGCTATTCTAAACATGGAAAACCTAAAAGCAATCAAGAACCAACATCCAACATACATAATACATACGGTAAAAATCATTTTAATACATTTTCAGCCCCAAGATGTTTAAAACAAGTAGAAATCAGGGTCTAGAAACTCACCTGGTGCAACTTGGGTGTATCTTCCTTTTAACCCTTTTGCAAATGAGTTCAAACACCTAAAAACCCCACCAAACACACACACACAAACATATAAGCATAAACCTGAGACTAAAACCCACACAAACACTTAAAAAGCATGAATTCAAACCTTAAATTCGATCTCCTTCTTCTTCTTCTTCTTTCAAGAGTTTTTGCGCTCTCTCTCTCTATCAATCTGAATGAAAAGTGATGTGAAGGGAGGGTGGGAGTCCATGCCCACCTTTACACCAACTTTGAAAGATTTTGTCCTTTTGACACTTTTAACCCCTCATCTTGGTTTAATTGCTTTTCCTTCTTTTTTCCTCTTTTCTTATCATTCTTTGAAAAAAAGCCGGATGTTACAAGTCATTAGCAAGTCTAGGAAATCATACTAGTACCATAAGATACACACAGTGGTGTTGACTTTCAAGAGTTGTAGCCACGATGATTGTCAGTATACTTGTCCTGTTAAATCCATACACAGACTTTTGAGAAAGATTGGTGATGGATTAAGGTTTAATTATTTCAACAAGCATTTGTGGATCTCACGCTTATATGGTAATCATAATAAGATTTTTGAGCGGTCAACGGGTAGTATTCAAGATGAAACTATTCTAGAGCACTCAAAGAGTTGCAAAGCCTTAGGTCAGTGTCACCGCACAGCAGAGAGGCGCACACACCAATGAATTATAGAATATTTAGGTTATGCTTATCCTCAGGTTAGTGCCATGGCATAGCAGAGAGGCACATAACCTATCTTCTTGATTTAGCAATTTTTATTCTTTTTGCACAGATCGCACCAACAAAATAGGTTATTAGCTTGATTGCTTTTAGCATTTTTCATCATGTGCTTTGCTCATTTTGTGGTCATGTGCACATATTTGTGGCGTTTATTTTGCTCATCACCCCTTATTAGAACTCTGTTGATTATGTTAAGCAGGGATAAGATGATAACCCACAACTTGTTGAACAACTTAGTTTGATCTTGAAATCACCAACGATGTCTAGTTATCTATTGTGTTGAATCTACCAACACATCATCTAATGGTCTAGCAACCTCTAGGTCTACTTTCTCTGTCTTACCTTAGTGGTAGCTAGTTTTGCTATTATTTTTCCATTTATTTTTTCTTAGACTTCTCAGACTTATACTTCAAATTTTGCATATTAAACAAAATTTTCTTTTAAAGTCCCAAACAATTTGTTCCTGTGTACTATTGATGGGTGTAGATAGTATATATATTTTAATAAAGATTTATCGTACAAATTCAGTTTTAGTTGGTTGTTACTAATACTAAACCACACACACAAAAGTCAAGTGTACCTGTGGTGTGGTCATATAGTGTTGGTAAGTACCGACTATCAATCCGTGGACACACCTAGCCTACTCAACAAACACAACGATTTGAATATCAGATTTGGTTTTTGTTAAAGAAAATGATAAGTTGCATTGGAAAGATTTTTAGGGTTTAACAACAATGATAAAAATAAAGTAAACTAAGATTTGAAGCTTCTGGATTTAATACCACGGAATAAACTTATCATCCTGATTAGACTCCACCTATGTAACCGTGATGAATGGTGGTGTGATTTAAAGATATGGATTAATGTAATTATGTTAATGTTTAGAAAGATGAGCTGGCGCGATTTCTTGTCTATATTGTTGCCGTAGTGACTACGATCATGTCAGGTTGAGTTTTACTGCTTAGATCAATGCCCTAGTAATGTAGGTAAATCTTTTGTGACCTATTTGACATATGATTTCTCAAAACATAACTTAATGTTAAAAAGAGAGTTGATCAAGTTTCTTCCTAACATACCATTAATTTTAGAAAACCATAACAATTACTGAAGAGTTCTCAAACTAATAAAAGGGAACTCGCAAATGATCAGAAAGTTAAGGTGATATGATTTCTAATAACCATTTCTAGTTCATTAGCCATGGATTTATTATGAAGACCGGTTTTGCGAATGAAAGTTTATCATACGG
The DNA here is from genome assembly GCA_025506515.1 of Flaveria trinervia. Taxonomy (NCBI): domain Eukaryota; kingdom Viridiplantae; phylum Streptophyta; class Magnoliopsida; order Asterales; family Asteraceae; genus Flaveria; species Flaveria trinervia. The sequence continues at coordinate 98,384,320 of CM046442.1, read as the reverse complement.
TTTTAAACCTTGTTTGACAATCACAATCACAAAGCATAAATTTGTAACTTCCTTTTCAAATGTAGATGCTACCCATCAACAGTTTTCCCAAGACCACCATAACATTAACATAATAATTATCACACCATTAGTTCATCACAAATTACAAAAGTTTCATCCGATTAGGATGATAGAAAAAGTTTAGCTCCTAATGAGCTTGAACATAACAACATATAACAAAGAAGATAGATATGTAATCATCGCTCAAATGGAACAATCAAACTGATAATCCACAATGGATAACATTTAGATGATTTCGAGCTTTTTCCAAGTGTTGTATGCACCTCCCGAGTCTCGAAATGACCTTGAAGTCTTGATTCCTGAGAGAGTTCTGCAAAGTAACTCTCCCACCAAAGCTTACCAAAAATGGTGAACTTAGGCTACTATTTATAGGCTTTCTGGAGTGTTTAAGCACGACCCCGAGCCTAAAAGGCATGGCCCCGTGCTAGTACAATGCTTACGAGAGTTGTTCGGCTCGTACATGCAGGTTGTGTCAGGCACGGCCCCATGCTAAATGGGGCATGACCCCGTGTTGGAGGTGGGGCACGACCCCGTGTTGGAGGTGGGGCATGGCCCCGTGCCTTATGGGGCACAGCCTCGTGCCTTATGGGGCACAACCCCATGTCTACTTTTAGGGAACAATACTTTTTGTCTTGTCAGATGTCCAAACACGGGGGTGTGTTAATTTAGCACAGGGGTGTGTTTCTAGCAAAGCATAGGGGCAAGCTTAATGAGGCACAGGCCCATGCTTATGGGGCACAGGCCCATGCTTATGGGGCACAACCCCATGTCTACTTTTAGGGAACAATACTTTTTGTCTTGTCAGATGTCCAAACACGGGGGTGTGTTAATTTAGCACAGGGGTGTGTTTCTAGCAAAGCATAGGGGCAAGCTTAATGAGGCACAGGCCCATGCTTGGACTCCAAATCTCGGATTACCTCAATTTCTTGCTAAATATGCTTCTTTTTTCCAACTTGCCCTTTTAAACAACTGAAATACAATTTAATTTTAAGTATATTTTCATCATTTTAAGGAGGTATTAGGGAATAACTGATGTGCTTTTCATAGGATTTATATGTATAATGTGGAGCACATCAAACATCCCCACACTTGAACTATGCTTGTCCTCAAGCAAAACTAACTTAAAATGACAAATCCACCAAAAACCAAATAAATAAAATTACAAACATGTCTTTCGAGAAATACACAAGTAAACATTATTTTCATCCAAATATAAATATTACAAGCATATGTAAAATGATATCCTAGCAAGCAATAGATTGGTTAGTAAAGATTATTATCATGTAAAAATCCACACTTGTCACAAGATGCATTCACACTCGGCTAAATATATGGAATCATATTAAAGATTAAGTATGACTAGTACACTTAATTGCCTAGTATGAATACGTGTGAAATCATATGCTTGTTAAGAGATCAAATCTCCACCTACTTAAATATTTACTTGCATAAATCATTAGGTCTTTGACGGGTTGTAACTTGGCTCGGGCTCGGGTAAGGAATATTTCAAAAAAGTAGCTAATTGTTAAAGACGATGGTCTTGGCTTATTATTTTTTTCTATCATAAACTACAAGGAAAGCAATAAAAGGTTCCCTATACAATACTTCAAGCTAGAAGGGATATGCTAACTTGAGGACTCGTTTAAGGTCAGATTGTCAAGACCGTATTTTGCTATCAAGAATCGTACTTCATCTTTTACCCGAAGATACAAAAAACTTTCCTTTCTCAAGGATCGTTCGACTTGAAGCCTAATAGCACCGAATCGGATTAGTTCTGTGTATTCGTATTGAGATTCAGTTTGATTATTTTTGCATTTTCCATTATGAGACCAATTTCTACAATTTGGGCATCTTTCATATATTTTTGCCCGTCTCTTCATAGCACTTTTTAAAATTCCACAAATGGCGGAACTTGTTCCTTTTTTCGCCATTTTTTTCTTGCGTCGAACGTGAGATTGAAAATTTGTTTGCGGATTTCAGGGGGAAGTCCCGATTTTGCGTGATGAAGGCAACAAAGTAAAATGAAATCAAAAGAATGCATTCCAGTTCTTTAAGATCTGCCGGTAAAAGACCAATTTTTTTTCAAGCCAAAAATGTGTCTTCAACGAAAACAGGTTTTGTTGAAGGCTTTTCTGGTTAAGTGACAAGGTGGTACGCGTGATTGAAAGATAAAAATGTTTAAGCTCAACGGGGCTAACTAAAGTTGATGTTCGGGTAACGAAAGTTAAAGAGAATGGTTGGGGCTCGAATGGTTAAGGTCACCTAGTGCCTAACTCATTTTTATGCAACAAATACTAATTAAAGTGTTAAAATGCATACCCAAAGCAAGTTCTAATCACACATATCATATGGCACGCTTAATCAAATCCAGAATGAATGTAGAATTGCAATTTGCAAAAGCTGTTTAAGGCTCAAAAATAAACTCACATATAGATGGAATTCGGTACAAGTGTTTCATTTTACATGATTAAATATTTTACTAGATTAGATTATTGCTTTTAAGGATAATACACAAAAAAACATTTTCAATTTTATTTGGACGTCATGAGTTACTTCATTATTTCCCGAAAACTTATATTTATAATTTTGTTTATCAAAAATTATATTATGTTTTTGGTTTCTCGTCACAAAAATTACTTCTTAAGTGATCTTTTCCTAAAATTTTTAAATTTAGACCTTTTTAGGAAAGTCAAATCCATTACTCCCATCCCACACTTAAAATTGACGTTGTCCTCAATGTGATTAACATAATCTAGATGAGAAAAGGGTAATGAAATAACTCCCCAAAAAATGATGATTTGTCTCTTGTGTTTGGTTGTCCGTGCTTTGGTAGAATCAATGGAGTTCCTGAAATGTCACCAATTTATTGAAAGCATTAAAATTCTTAACACACAAAATAAAAAAATGACATAATTAAAAGATAGATTGGCACGAAACAACCGTGCCGGATCCCGGAAAATGATATGGTTTTCAAGGGCTTTGTGGCTGGATATCCCCCCACTCATGGTGCATTAGGTTCCTGATGTACGTGACATCGTTGCTCAGGTCATCGACTCGGGAATTCAAATTTTCGACTTAGTTGATGGCTTGTTGGGCATATTCAAATGATCGCCTTACATGGTTGCTGGTAGTTTGTATTGACTCGTAAAGGTCTAACATGGTTGGGAATTCCCTTGTACGTGAAATTGAAGATCGAACTTTGGCTACTTCCGGCAGTATTGGCATGTCGAGATCCATAATTATTTCTTTGGGTTCCACCGAATCCCAGATTTGTCCCTTCTTATCCATGAATCTCGGCTGCCCATTCGGTAGGCTTGTCACCATGTACATACTTGTGCAAATTCTCAAGTCTAACAGTCCTGACATCACTCCTTTAGTTCCCTCAGTGTTATTACCATAGCTCTCGTATAAGTTCAAAATCTAGCTTTGTCCAAACATGGGTGTTGGAACACCTGCAATCACATTCCTAGGAAAAAGATTACAAATCAAATACCCAATATTACATGGCAACTGATTAACCATACAATACAAAATAACCAAGTCCCTCAAGTTAACAACTCCCTCGCTTTGACCACGAGTTGTTATGGAATAACTAAGTAACCGATGAATGTATCACAGCAGCGGGTCTCGTATTTGACTGCTTTTTGTTTTACTCGAGTTGAACCCTCCAGTTCCAATCCGCTCCAAAAATGCTTTCCTCATTGCACCACTTTCTGCGTCTTTACTTTCTTCGTCCAGGAAGGTATGGTAGGCCGGCATTTTGCATATTGCTTCCTCCTCAATTTCTTGTTCCATGTAGATTCCAAGATAGACACTAAACAAGTCAATGGATGTTTTGTGCCAATGTCTAGCAACTTTAAATGAACTGCACTATTATCCCAAGGGTCAGAGTCTTTCATGCTAAATTTGAAAGATGCTAAAAATTCAAGAGTTAGTTCATAAACGGAAGGTCTATTTTGTGAGAATAAACTCTTCCACTAAACACTTAACAATGTTTTGTATCTTTCTAGCTGTCCGACTGCCGCTAGTGTTTCTTCATCTGCTTGTAAGTGGGATCTTTCGACCCTTCGTAGTAGTCTTTGAAGTCTAACATGACACCATTTCTCGTGGCTCCGTTCAAAAAATAAGTAGGGATGATTCATGATCCTGAAATTTAAAAAATAAGTTAATCTATACAAAACAAATTTCTTGAATAGTTTCATGATGGTAGTGAAAACCATGTGTTTTTCAAGACATAACATCATAATGATTCAACTCATGTTCAAAAATAGTTGAGAATTTATGATAAAAGGAAAAAATTGTTGAACATGGGGTGTACGTTTTGTGAAACGTGGGGGTGTGGTAAATATGGTTAGGCATGAAATCTTGACTCGAGCACGCGTGGTATTGTTTGTAAATCTTTGATTAAGCAAGGCTTTAACATTTTCTTGCTTTAAAAATCAACGATTATACATTTAACATTTTAATCACTTGTTATTAATTCAAGATACTAAAAAATATATATAGTGTTTAATACCACTTTGTAACTTGAACATGATTAACAAAGATTTCACCACGAATTATGAAGATAGTCTTGTTAACAATAAAAGAAAATAAACAAATTAACTAACTAAACAAATTAATAACAAACTAAACATACTAATAAACATTAATCTACTTATAAGAATAAACATGAACAAGTAGGTTGAAAGCATTCATCATTCCATAATACGTTTAAGAACAAGTCTTTACACATAATTGCTAGGATTTCAGTTGTTTAGAGACCTAATCACCTAACTACATGTAAATGACTATCATAACCATAGGAATTAGTATACTAACCTCTTGATCAAATACTCTTGAAAGAACTCTGAAAAGATGAAAGAAAAATTGCAAAATAAGGTGAGAATGGAGGTAGATACGAACTGATGAGGCAATGAAGTCGGTATTTATGATGTAAAATTGAAGGGGAACAAGACAAAAGGCTGAAATATGTCAGTTTGTGTCATTTTTTGTCAAACACGGGGCGTGCCTCCTTAGACACGGGGCCGTGTTATGTGTTGATGCACGGTTTAAGTTTTTTGTTGTTCCGTTTTTTTAGTTTCGCGCGTTACGCAATTTTCCTGGCCAAGTTTTATCACTTCCAAATCATCAAAAAAGATACGAAAATAGTCCTAGAGTTAAATAACAAGAGCCAAATTGAAATTACATTTCCTAAGGTCCTACGGTTACATGATATGTTAAAAGCCGAGAATCTGAAACAGCAAAACTAGATTCTTTAACATGCATCAGCGCACTTAGCACATCATGAAATGCTTTTAAAAGAAACCTACACACATTTCGTGTGGAAGGTTCAGGATGAGATAGTGAGAAGTGCGGTTGCTTAATTCCGGAAGCTGACGCTTAATTGAAATGAGTTCAATGCTCATCTGTTGAACTATTTGGATAAGTTCAGCTAAGCGCTAGGATGCAAAGAGGTTCATTTTAGTCAGTTGCTTGATAAGTTCATGTAGCTTGAAGAAATATTCTTGAGTCGTTGGCTCTCGTGTTTCAGAACGCGGTTTCTTCGTAGGATTCCAGTTGGAACTTCCATGACTTGATTCTTTCATATTTCAGATGTTTTTAAACAGGAATGAGTGTGATGAAAGAATGGAACAAGTGTGATATTTATGTACAGGTCGTGGAAATGAACACAGGGGTGTGCTTGGCTAGGCACGACCCCGTGCTTGTCAGAATTCGTCTTAAATTCGACTGCAATGTTCCAGAGTCTCAGCGGAGATTGCGGAAAACATATTCACAGACACGGGGGCGTGCCTCATGGAGCGTGTCCCCGTTCTTCGGCACGACCCTTCCCCACAATTAGCTTTCGTTGGGGTGGAGGTGTAGTTCCTCAGAGGGAATCTTGGTTGGTGCATCGTTATATGGTTTCAAATGATGACCATTTAGTTTGGAACTTAAATCTTCATGGTTATAAATTTCAATAGCACCGTTTAGAAACACGTTTTTGATTGTATAAGGTCCAAAACCAACATGATTTCAGCTTTCCAGGAAACAAACGTAAACGAGAGTTGTATAGTAAGATACGTTCTCCCACATGAAATTGTTTTGTGTTCTTTAATAAAGTGTTGTGGAATTTTATTGCCTTTTCTTTCTAAACCCTAGCGTTTTTGTATGTTTGTTCTCTCAATTCCTCCAATTCATGAATTTGTAGGAATCAATTCTTTCCTGCAAGGTCTTGGTCCAGGTTTGTTAGGTTAAGTGCCCAAAAAGCCTGTTCTCTAGTTCCATCGGCAGATGACACGACTTCCCATCGATTGGTTTGAATAGTGTGGTGCCAATAGGAGTCTTATAGGCTGTTCGAAAAGCCCATAATGCATCATCTAACTTTGTAGACCAGTCCTTGTGGTTCTGACCTATAGTTTTCTCAAGGATTTTTTTGATGCCTCGGTTAGTGACTTGGCTTGCCCATTCGCTTGTGGATGGTAAGCAGTTGTATAGCGATGGTGAACTCCATAATGTGCCATTGCTCGTTCGAGTTGATTGTTAAAGAAATGAGTTCCTCGGTCACTAATTAGAGCTTTGGGGGTACCAAAATGAGAGAATAGTTTCATAAGGAATTTGACAACGTTTCTGGCATCATTAGTAGACATGGCTTGAGCTTCAGCCCATTTTAAAACATAATCAACTGCTACCAAGTTGTAACGATTGCCAAATGACACGGGAATAGCCCCATGAAATCAATACACCATATATCAAATATCTCGCATACTTGAACTGGTTTCTGAGGCATCCCATCCCGTGTTGAGATATTGGTTGCTCTTTGACATGCATCACATGTGCGTACTATGATGTGAGCATCTTTGAAGATCGTGGGCCAATAAAATCTAGAGTCAAATACTTTCTTGGCTGTTAAGGTTACTCCATGGTGTCCTCCTGTGGGTCCTTCATGATAGTGCCTTAAGATTTCTTATGCTTCTCTTCCATATACGCATCTTCGAATGAGTTGGTCAGCACCGATTCTGAACATATACGGGTCTTCCCAATAGTAATGTTGATATCGGTCAAGAATTCCTTCTCTTGGTGATAAGTCATTCCTTTGAGAAGGATTCCGCTAGGTAAGTAATTTGCAAAATCGGCAAACCAAGGATGTTCATCGATTGAGGATTGAATTTGCATAAGGAATTCGTGAGGAAAATTGTCCTTTATTATGGCTTCCTCAGTTTGTGAAGGACTTGAATCCTCAAGACCTGAGAGATGATCAACGGCTAGATTTTCTGCTTCTTTCTTATCATGAATTTCGATGTCAAATTTTTGTAGTAGAAGAATCCAACAAATCAATCCCGGATTTGTATCTTGTTTGTTGAACAAATAACGAAGGGGTGCATGATCGGTGTAAAAAATTGTTTTTCAAAGGATTATATACGAGCTGAATTTGTCAAATGCGAAAACTACCGCAAGAAATTCTTTTTCGCTGGTGGTGTAGTTTTCTTGTGCGTTGTTAAAGGTTTTGCTCGCATAATAAAGTGGGTGAAATTGATCGTCTTCCCTTTGTCCTAATATGGCTCCTACCGCGAAATCACTTGTGTCACACATGAGTTCAAATGGTAGCATCCAATCTGGGGAAACCATGATTGGAGCGGTTACCAGCATCTCTTTAAGCAATTTGAATGCACTAATGCATTCGTCAGAAAATACGAATTGAGCGTCTTTCTTGAGAAGTTTAGTCATTGGTCGAGCGATTTTTGAGAAAACCTTGATGAAACGACGGTAGAATCCTCATGACCTAGGAAATTTCTGATATCTTTCACGGTTGTGGGATGTGGAAGTTTAGAAATAGTGTCGACTTTGGCTTGATCGACTTGAAGCCCTGCTCGAGAGATTTTGTGCCCTAACACTATTCCCACCGTAACCATGAAGTAGGACTTTTCCCAGTTTAATACAAGGTTAGAATCTTCACATCTAACCAGCATCTTTTCTAGGTTTTTCAGACATTGCTCAAATGAGTTTCCAAAGATGGAGAAATCATCCATGAATACTTCCATTGAGTGTTCAATCATGTCATGAAAAATTGCTACCATGTATCTTTGAAATGTAGCAGGAGCATTACACAATCCAAAGGAAATTCGCCGATAACCAAATGTGCCATATGGATAGGTGAATGTCGTCTTCTCTAGATCTTCAGGAGCAATAAGGATTTGAAAATAACCTGATAAACCGTCCAGGAAACAATAAAACATTTTTCCGGATAATCGCTCAAGCATCTTGTCGATGAAAGGAATAGGGAAGTGATCTTTCCTTGTGGTGTCATTGAGTTGCGATAGTCTATGCAAACTCTCCATCTGGTAACCGTACGAGTGGTAATAAGCTCATTCTTCTCATTAGTTACAACAGTCATTCCTCCTTTCTTTGGAACAACTTGGATGGGACTGACCCAAGGTGAATCAGAAATAGGGTAAATCAAACCGGCATGTAGCAGTTTGATTACTTCTTTCTTCACCACCTCTTGCATGCTCGGGTTTAAACGTCTTTGAGGTTGAATGATAGATTTGATGTTCTCCACCATGAATATTTTATGAGTGCAAAAAGGACGGATTGATTCCCTTGATGTCGATGATTTTCCATGAAATTGCTCGTTTGTGTGCCTTCAGCATATTGAGCAACTTGATCTTCTCAACAATTGATAAGGTGGATGAGATTATGAGAGGAAGTTACGATGTGTTTTCAAGAAAAGCGTATTCGAGATGAGATGGAAGCTCTTTGAGCTCTAAATCTGGTGGGTCTTCTATAGAATGTTTGGCTTTCGGTTCAAGATCTTGCTCAATGATCTCAAATGCTTCTTAACGAAGTGTTGTTTCATCAACATCAAGTTCTGGAATGATTTGGTTCTCATAGATGGGTTCGGTGATTTGGACCTCTATTAATTGAGTGTTGCAAGCTTTATTTTGTAGAGTTTTCTCCAAATGACAGCTTATGATCGAATCGCAAGCATCAACTAATAGACCGAGTCATCATGATGTTAAGGGTGTTTCCATGATTAGCCTATATCGAAAGTTACTTCCTCTTCGTCTACTCTAAGCATGAGTTTGTTGTACAAACATCAATGAGGGCTCGAGCAGTCGCTAATAAAGGTCGACCTAGGATAAGAGGAACATTTTTGTCCCCATCCATGTCAAGGATCACAAAATCAACGGGAAATACGAATTTGTCAATTTTAACTAAGAGATTTTCAATGATGCCCCTCGAATATTTGACAAAACGGTCAGCTAACTGGATGCTCATACGGGTAGGTCTAGGTTCACCTAAGTTTAAATTTTCAAAAACCGCATAAGGCATAAGGTTAATACTTGCACCTAATTCAGCTAACGCATTACTGACATAACGATTTCTATTAGGCAAGGTATGGTGAAACTTCCTCGATGAGTCATGTTTCGAGGTAGTTGTTTTGAAGAACTGCAGAGCATTCCTCATTCAAAACCACGTGTGATAACTCTTCCAGTTTCTTTTTGTTTGACAAGACACCTTTTAGAAACTTAGCGTTGTTTGGCATTTGTGCTAAGGCCTCCACCAAGGGCAGATTTGTGTGGAGTTGCTTGAACAACCCAACGAATTTGCCTTATTGTGCCTCCATTCTTTATTGTCTCAAACGACCTGGATATGGAGGTGGTGGAACAGAAGGTGGTGGTGGAACGTATTTCTTGGCTGGTTCTTCAATAACAATAGGTTGCTTTTGCTTATCACTCGCATTACTTGGAGTTTCAATCTCTACTTCTTCAAGGATGGGTTGTAATGCAGGTGCATCACCTTGAGTGGTTTTGCCACTCCTGGTGGTGATGGCTTTGACTTGAGTATTGGGGTTTGTCACAGTGTTGCGGACAAAGCTCCTTGAGGTCTTTCAGATAGCTGTTGTGCTATTTGACCTACTTGGTACTCTATGGTCTGCAATGATGCTTTATTGCTTTTGATGTCAGCTTCGCTTCTTTGGAACCTCTCCTCATTTCTCCGATCCAATTTTCAGATGCACTCATCTGTGGCTTGTGTGGTTAACAACAACTGCTGCAATTAGTCTTCCATTGATGATGCTCCATGGTGTTGGTTGCTTGGGCCTTAGTATGGTGGTTTCTGTTGTTGGTAAGGTGGCCTTCGGTTGAATCCAGATGATTGTTAGTTATTACTAGCATCTTTGTAATTCGAGTTGCTTCTCCAATTTGAGTTGTTGTTGTATGAGTTGCTTGGGTCTCCTATGTAGTCAACATCTTCAACTACTATAATGCCTTGTGGGCATTCGTTGATCTTGTGTGAACTTCCACATGTGTTGCATCGCGTTGGGGTTTTCTTTAGCTCGCTTTGCAATTGTTCGAATTTTTTGGTTAAAGCTTCTAATTGGGCTGCAAATAGGGTTTTAGAGTCTACTTGATGGATACTTTAGAACTGGGTTTGGTCCTTAAGGGATTGTAGGCAAAGCTCTTCTTAGCTGCTCTTTCTAAGGCTTGGTATGCTTCTGTTCGCGTGACACTTCCAAAATCTCCTCCCACACTTTGGTCTACCGCTTGCTTGTGGGCCCCGCTGATTGCATTGTAAAATGTTTGACACTGCAGCCACAGATCAAGTCCGTGATGTGGGCATCTCCTAAGGAGACTTTTATATCCTTCCCATGCTGCGTGTAATGATTCATCATCATCTTGGCAAAAACTTGTGATGCTGCTTCTTAGTTTGGCAGTGCGATCGGGTGGAAAGTATTTTAAAAGGAATTGCTCAGCCATTTTTGCCCATGTGGTGATGGAACCAGGCGGAAGTTAATCAAGCCACTCGATTGCTTGGCCTCAAAGTGAAAATGGAAAAAGTCTTAGTGGAATGGTGTCGTCTGAACAGTTATTGATTTTGAAGGTAGCACAGATACGAAGGAATCATGAGATGTGAGCATTAGGATCTTCGTCTTGTAACCCATGGAACTGAACAGAGTTTTCTACGAGTTGGATAATACTAGACTTAATCTCGAAATTGTTGGCCGCTATTGCTGGTTGCACAACACTAGACTCATAACCATATATTCAGGGTGTGGCATAGTGTGTCATCTTCATTTCCTCGTCTTGGTTAGCCATGTCTTCTTCGGATGGTGTATCTTCCAAAATGTCTTCTTCAATGACCGGTGCTGGTTGCTGTGATCTTTTGCGCAATCTTTGATGGAAAATCATTCGGGTTCCGAAAGAGGCGGAACAAGTTTAGAACTACATGAGTCAGACATACACTAACTTAAATAAGCATAAACTAACTAAGGCTTAAAATCAAACATGCAAAAGTAACTAATCTAACTAAGGCAAACTACCCAAAAATAAAAATGAAGTTTAAACAAAAATATATTAACAAGTTACGTTCAAGATAGTCAAAAATTTAGTTTGTCTTTCAAACTGCCGTGTGTCCCCGGCAACGACGCCAAAAACTTCATGGGTGCGGATATTATATATATTTTAATGAAGAATTATCGCACAAATTCAGTTTTAATTGGTTGTTACTAATACTAAACCACACACATAAAAGGTAAGTGTTCCTGTCGTGTGGTAATATAGTGTTGGTAAGAACCTAGTATCAATTGTTAAGGATTGTGTACTTGACGATGTACTAACTGATTAACGTGTATACCGAACCAAATAGTGTGGAATCCTATTTGATTGGCGATCTAATCAGTGAGAACGCACGTAGAAACAATTATGTATTGAATCTAACGTTAAGAATCGATTATGAATCGTTCTAATGCGATCTATGAACTTGGAGTATGATCATAGAGGTCTCTGGACGGCTACGGTGCGTCTAGAGTCGAAGTGTGTATAATGCTTACGTTTTTCCATGAATTAGGTGGTATTTATAGGTTACGGTTGCTCATTTAGGCGACTGAACCATTAGCATCGTTCATTCGTGCGATTGAGCCATGCGGTTGATCCATTCGCATGACTGAGTGTTCAGTCGTGCGACTGAGTCAGTCGCATGAAGTTGTTCAGCATATGGACACTCAGTCGAATGGCCATTCGGACGCATGACCACTGTTGGGGCGCATGGTCTAGTCGGACGCTTGAGAACTTCGCTTAACCAAGTTTTAATGTATTCATTATTATAACATTATGCATATTAATTCAAACAATCACAAACCTATATAATCTAGTCAATATGTGCTACACAAATCATTAATGAAATATTAAACATTATAAATCACAATCAAACATTCTCATTCCATTACGTACCCAAACATTACGTAAGCGTAAGAAATTCAATACATATTACATTAAGATCCAAATCTAGGTACATATGTATCAACAAACGCCCCCTTGGACCTAGATCTATCTATCGTCTTACCTTCTTCATAACCTCCTCATACTTCTTGTACTTTTCCTCTCTTGTGACTCCTACATGTATTTCAAATGCAAACCAGCGTCGTATGCGTGTCATAGAACAGTGGCGACTTGTATAAAGTGTAGACGTCATCAGCTGACAAGTTGGTAAGCCACATCGGGTCCAATACCCTGATAGTATCCATTTTGCCCTCTTTGTTCAGAACTATGACAGCTTCCCAAATTCTCCAATCATAGTACCACCATTTGAAGTGAGGAGTGAAGTCCGGTGGCATTTCCCATAGAGGGATCTTTGACATTGTTCATGGAGGACTCCACTTCAGCACTATCTTTGGCTTTCCAGTTATGGGATCAATTTCAAAACGTCTCATATACCTCGTAGGTTGTTGAGGTTTGATGTTGACCCACCTGGTGTGGTACTCTTTCTTCAGGGCAGCCTCAAACCGGCCTGACATCTTTTTCAGCATTAGTTTAGCTAGCTGGTTGAGCTCAAAACAAGGTAGAGTCTTTAGATCATGCGGAATATAAAATACTCAATACCTTTCTCTCTCTTCATTGCGTAAACATTAAGATCATCAAAATGTGCCCACGCAATAATCTTGCCTGACACCATGTGATGTTTCTTCACATTGTAGAGCTTGGTGTAGACATTCGGTTTAGGAGCAGCGCGTTGGGCTCGGATCTCCTCAAAAGAAGCCACCCATTCAGCCTTTCTGATATCAACTTCAGTGTTTGAGGCTTGGGCTTGTCCTTCAACCTTCTCGGACGCTTCCTCCATCTTGTCCAATATCTCAAATTTATCACCAACCAGGGAGTCACCCAAATTGGCCACCGTATTTCCCTCTTGTCAGCCTACTCGGGATAGTGCTCTGCAGTGACGTCCTCTATCTCTATTTCATCAATGTCGTTCAGCTTATGGTCAATCGTTTCTACAAAGGTTGGAGCGTCCTTTATATTCTCATCGGGATTAAGCTTGAACATTTCTGCAATTTGCTCATCAGTGAGATTGTGAATGATCTCTCCTTCTTCAGGAGTGTACATCACAGATCTCCTAACAATACCTTGCAGATCAAGAATCATCATGAGCTGGGTCTTGATCTGATAGAGGGGAGCAACATCATGTTCATCCCTCTGAAAGTTAGGAACTGTTTGATTTATACATGTAACATAACAATCATTAGTTAATAATCAAGACAGAAATATCATATAACAGTAATCAAGATATAAACATTATGTAAACAAGTTTAATACAGGATTCGAATAATAATGATTTCAATAACATAAATAACTAAACATTACTCTTATCATGTATCCTCTCCTCTTCTGCTACCGGGGCGGATGTGGAGGCACTCTGATCATGAGTCCTTTTGGTCCTCCATTCACTTGCAGATGTGGCACCTGCTGTAGAAGAATCGTCTTCATCATCATGACCATCTTCATCTGTATCACCCTTGTGATTATCACCATCATCATCATCATCACTCTTATCATCATCAGCATCATCGTCTACGTTTCCTTCTCCAATCTTCAAGGGCTCTTCTTTGGATCCTTTAAGCTTTAGCAGGATGGACTTGTGTGCAACCTCCAACTCCTCAATCTTCTAGGCATGTTGTTCCAGGAGGTGAGACATCTGCTGAGCCTGCTGATCAATCAATCAGCCTAATGAGAAATCTGCTGAGATTATGCAGCAGTAAGACTACTAACTGACGAATCTGTGCAGTTTTCTCGTCATCGGCTACTAACAGTCACATCACCATTCAGTTCAGCGCGGACAGCTGTTCCTCTACCCCAAAGGGAGGTAGAGGTGATCCAGATGTATATGGAAAGGAGGATGATGGTCAAGCTGGATGGCGAGTGGTGGTGGTGGTGGCAATGATGAAGATTGGGGTAATATAGATGAAGGTGGTGGTGGTGTGGGTGTGGTAGTAGTGTTGGTAGGTGGAGTGGGTGTGGTGTAGTAGTGGTGGTAGGTGGTGGTGGTAGTGGTGGTAGGTGGAGTGGTGGTAGTGGTGGTATAGTGATGGTGGTTATGAAGGTCATCTTCTCTTCTTCTTTTTCAGGTCGTGGGGCTGACCCATCCTTTTCTTCCTTGATCCTTTCGAAGAGGATGCTCTTCCTAAAACACGGCTTGGCTGATTGGGAGCAAATGTCAGATCCGTGTCAGGCTCTCCCGATATGCCGGGGCGTTCACCAACCGCCCGGAGCCCACGCTCTATGGCAACCACCACGCTACCAATAGTTTGAGTGAGGGGCTCCTCATCAGTATCCTCCTCCACATCAGGTATGAAGTCCTCGTGGAATCCTGCCGTCTCTTCTCCATCATGGGTCGATGCTGTAGATGCTATATCGGTAGTGGGGGCCCTTGGTTGAGTGGGCCCTGCATCTCTATCATCATCGCTTTCGTCACCGTCAGAGTCATCCTCTGAGAGCTGTAACTGCTCAACATCAGAGTCACTGTCTACGTGACACCACTTATGCCTCCCCGGCGCCACATAGTTCACCTTTGCCAGATGGCCTATAAGTCTCTTTACTGGGGGCCTGACCTGCTTTCCCCGGTAAACCCTCATACGACCCAGTGTCATATCATCCATAATCTCTAAAGCCATAGTGTCGTGGCGCTCCTTTGGCAGCGAGGGCAGTTTCTCGTAAAAAATCACGTGTAAGAACCGAAGGTACATGCACAAACCCTCCTTGCCCTTTGCCTCCAAGTTCTCTATAAGGTAAGAGAAGATCATGCTCGAAAAGCTGAAGGGGTGGTTCAGCACCGGTGACAGGTAGGCATTTTGTATCTGGTCTAAGAGGTCATCGAACCCACCCCTTCGTGAAGCTTTGCACATCAGGATCACTGTGTATTCGAAAGAACTCTATTTCCTTCGGAAGTTCCATACTTAGCTTCGGAAGCCCTTATAAGTTGCACAAAAATTTGTCTAAGTGATTTGGTTTTGGTTGCACCAGCTTTCTTCTTGATCCAACAAACTCCCCCTAGGCTATTGCTACTAAAACCTTACTTGTTTATGCTTCTCATAACTTCCAGCACCAGGGAAAGCATATATGTATCTGTTTTTTTGTTCTTCCCAAATATGGTGCTGAGAAGTTTGATCAAATCATTAGTTGACAAGAGATGCAGTGTGTCACCCTCAATGATGTGCACCCTTTGCTAGGATGCTTTGAGAAGAGTTAGTTGATGAGAGCTATAATCATACTTCCATCTAACTATGGGTTCCCATTCAGGATCTTCCACCATGTGTAGAAAGGTTATGCCTTTGGAGGTTGATCTTTCCTTCTCTTCCTTTTCACTCAGTTTCAACTCCTCTTTAATCTTTTCTTTGTGGTTAACTCAGCAAGATGAAGGCTGCTAAGATGACATCTGATGTGAGCACCCATCTCAAAGTTAGAAGGATTGGAGAATGGTTTCTCTGCTATCTGACCAATGTCAAACCTGGTAGAGTGTAGCATAAAGTAGGCATTCCGCCTGTTACTTTCTCCATTCTCTCTCTCCACAACAAAGTTGTGAGAGGCTTCATCGAACCTCCACTAGATGATTTTCTTTCTAGGAACAAGAGGCTGACTTGGGATCTTGTCTCCTTTCTTTGTATCCAGTAGAGTCACCAGTTTTCTTGTCAGTTTCTTCTCTTCATCATTTAAGGAGTGAGAGTTGATTCCAAGTAGTCTAGCAGCATGGTCCAATGTTCTTGTAGGCAGATCAAGAAGTTGATCTATTATGAGGGAACATGAAGATCCATCACATAAGTCAATTTGACAGAATCTTCCTCACATGAGATTCGCTCAAGCTTGTGCAATTTGTGAGCTTTGTCTTGATTGCCTGGAATTCTTCCAAGGAGAGATGTTTGGAAGGCTGAGGGGATGGTTTGGAAGGTTGTGGTGCAGTGGTTCTAGGAGTGTTTTGGGTTGAAAAGTGGGTAGTGTGGGTGGTTGAGGTGAGGAAGTAGGTAAGGATAATGGTGTGGGTTCGGGTGTGTAGGGTTCAGTTTTGATGGTGAATGGAGTGGGAGTTGGTTCAGGTTGGGTTTGAGGGGTTGTCTTAAAGATCATCCCCTGTACCCTTCTATACATCAGTTTCCTTTTGCCCAAATGAATGTCAGCCTTGATTTCACTAACAATTCGTTGGAGTGTCTTTTCAGACATGGGTCCCACTTCCCTGCCAGAGAAGCCGTTAGCGTTGAGATAGTCTTTCATCTAGGCTTTCTCACCTATATTCTTGGTTGCAGTGACCCATGTTTCTTCTTCTTTTCCCTCAACTTCTCTCTTTCAACTTTCTTTCTCTCTTTCTCCAGTTGATCCTACTCTTTGTTGAAGAGCCAAAGGATCATATCATAATTGTGTGGAAATAGCTCTTGAAGAGAGAAACCTCTAGAGGTTAAGAAATCTATCCTTTCCCTCCTGAGCTGCATGTCAGCTTCCCTCTGTTCTCTTTCTCTTTATTCCTCTAAGGCTAACCTTGATGCTTCCTTCTGTTGTTCATCCTACAACCTAGTTGCCTTTTCCAGCTCCACCAACACCTCTAATGGTCGCAGGAGTATGTCTTCATTAACAGCTCCAAGCTTGATGACCTTGTCAATGATCTCTACCCTCTTCTTGTTGTTGACTGCCTCCTGGTTGGCTACAACTACTTTGGAACTGGTAGCTAACAACTTTCCAGTTGGGAGTCTACCTTTTCTTCTAAGCTTTGCAATCCTCTCCTCCCCCTGAAGCTCTTCTCAAGTCCTTTTCTTCTTTCCTTTGTCATCTTTCGAAGTGCTTGACTTTGGTGGTTCTTGAAGGGAGGATTCGGATTGTACGAGAGGTAGTGAAGGTGTCTAAGCTAGAGGCTGATTGAGAAAGTCTTCACTATTCACCTCAGATGCTAGCTCTAAATTGCATATGTGATGACTAGATCCTCAGAAAAGGAGAACAGTCCTTCCACATCTTCCATATCAGCTTGGAAGATTCAGTTTGTTCTTACGAGACTTTGATTTCAGCTTCAGAAGTTTGAGGGAGTGCAGTATCTGTCCTAACTGTTACGGTTGTTGGGCCATCAGTCCTCATTTCCCCTTGAATTTGATCTCAGGTTCCATTTGGACCTTAGGTTAACCAACTTCTTTTACAGTGGTAGAAGGTGCACTGATCCTCTGAAGCTCTTCCGCTCTAAAGTACATCATAGCGGCATCAGGGCTTGGCTGATCTAGAGAGGATCTTGGTAGGAACTCGGAGAAGAGCCTACAGAGATCTCTAAGCATCCTTGGGTCTAGTTGCAGTACAACTTGGGATGGCTCAGAAAGAGTAGTTGTAGTGGGAACCGAATATTTTAAGTTGAAACTTGGCTTAGTGGTTCCTCAGATGTTTGTGTCTGAACATTCTCACCCTTTTTGGTAGCATCATCTTGAGAGCTAGATAAGCTGGAGGATTAGGTTAAGGAGACCTGAATGGGTACATGCCTAATAGATCTCTCAATTGTTTCTCAGCTAGTTGCGCCTTGAGATTGTCATCTCAAGTTGTTGAGTGGTAGACCTACCCTCTAATGTCCTAACATTGGATTTAAGATTTTTGAATTTAGGCAGTAGGTCTTTGATGATGAGTTGCATTCTTCCCTTATCTTCTTTTGAAGAATCATGGGGAGATGAGGTAACATACCTCGTATGCTCATCCCCACACCCAGATGTGGTTTTTTGGCACCCTAGATTCTCTTGCTTGATGATGTCTCATTTAGAGTAATGAAAAGGCATGGTTACCCTAGATTCAGTCTAAAAAATGTTACCACTATCCATAAGGTCCATTAAGGCACCTTCTGCAGTGGCAGCTGAATCTGCATGAGTCCCCTGCACATCAGTGGGACTCACCTCAGTAAAGGATTGCTCATGAGGGCTAGAGATAAGAGGTCTCCCTAGGCTCTATTGATCTTTGAGAAAGTGTTGTAGATAAACATTATTGCCATGGAGGGACGTAATCCCTTCATCAATTTTGAAGAGAAGGTCATGTGAAAGATAAAGAGGTTAAGCCTATTGACCCGGTACTTTGATCATGTATATAAGCATTAAGCCTATTGTGGGGCTATCCCTTTTTGGCTGCCCAGAGGAGTATAGATACTCACCCTGAGGGATTTTAGTTTGGGTTTCAGGCTCATGGGTTTGAGACTGAGGAGACTCAAGACCTATATTGAGGTCAAATGTGAAGGATGGTAAGACCTCAGACTGAGTGGGAGCCTATTGTTCCACTCTAGTCTTTCTGAATTGAACAAGAGGTGCTTGTTCAATCAGAGTAGATTGAACAAGGGTTTGTTTGGGGGGTTTTTGTATGTGATGGTGATGGGGTGAGAAGGTAGACTTGGCAGTGTGGGGCAAGTGCTTGTATGGGTTCATCACCTGCTGGGTGAACAGAGATATCACCAAGAGCTATTTGCTTAGTCATACCTGGAAGTAGAGAAGTTTGCCTTCGAGTGAAGTAGGTGGACACCTTCTTTAAGTTTTGAAGATGGTTGCCCTCTTTTGAGGGACAGTCAGAGCTGCTTTACACACAAGCTGACTCTGGTCCAGCTTACAGTTGATAATGTGCTGGAGAAATCTGGGATACATGAAGAATGTTTCCTGCTAGAGATTTCCCATGAGATTGGTCAACAAAAATCTTGAATAGTTGAATCTAAGGCCTCTCACCATTCTATGAACTAGGCACCCTAGTTCATATGGAATTTGATCACATCCCCTAGATTTATTGGACAGACAGTGAAGAATGACATGCAGTAGGAACTTCTAGTTGTGTGAGAAGTTAAACTTGTAGACAGTGGACCTGCTAATGTTGCCACGATATCCTATTTGTATGTAAGTGTTGTTCAAATCTTTTTTGGGGAACTCTGTGGGAGCACCTTCATCATGAAGCTCAAGATGCTCCCTAATGATTTGCTCAGTAATGACCAACTCTTGGCCACAAATGCTCGATCGAATTACACGAATCCTATTTAGGGTTTCCATCTGACCGTTTTCCCAAAATTTAGCCAATTGATTGGAGTAGACATCGGATTAACAGTTAGGACGGTGTAATAGGATGATCAGGTAAGAAAGGAAACGATTTCAGAGTAGTCAGCATCTCTTGAGGAATCAAGAAATGCGACTTGATTATGCTGAGGGTTAAGTGCTATTTGTGAATGGTGAAGGTAAAAGAGTTTGGACTTGGGTAAAATGAGAGTGAAGGAAGCTTTTAGGGCAATAAGAATTTGGTAAGAAGATGAAAGTGAATAGTCAGGATTATTTAAAAGAGGGTGAAATCGCAGTAGAGGTGGTTTGGATGAGATGATGTGATGTTTTAATAGGAGATTTGTGAGGGGCAGTAAGGTTTTAGTTTAGTTAAATAATCTGACATGATTAACAAAATCTTTGCTTTTTACAGCGTGGGGCCCAACAGATTTCCGTTACATAGTAAAATCCCTTTTTCAAGTATAAAACATTTTCGAAGGTAATTTGTCTTCCGAATGCAACTCTTACTTCCGAAGGTAAAGATTTGATTCCGAAAGTAAAGCGTGTCTTTTGAATCGAGAGTTTTATAAGCTTCGGAAGTAGATGTGATATCCAATCAATCGCTTCTTCTGAGACTAAAAACTCTTCCAAGAAGATAATTATCCTTGGAGGAATTTTGCTTCGGAACATATATAAAACATCTTCCGAGGGTTAAAGCCTCTTTGGAAGAATTTATACTTAGAGAAAGTTACAGAGAGAGACCTTTTATAATAGGGCTTAGATTGCATTGACATAAGACATTACATATTCAAAAAGCTTTTCAAAAGAGGTAGAATAATCAATGTTATCATCCTAATGGTTGTAATGAGATACTTAAATCTCTGTTCATCAAAGCTTTGGTGAACAAATCAGCATATTGTTCATTTGAATCAACTTTGATTAGCTTAAATAGATTTTTCTCATGAATATCCCTAGTGAAATTATACCTAATATCAATATGCTTTCTCTTGGAGTGCTTCACGGGATTTTCAGTGATGGAGATAGCACTGTTGTTGTTAATATGGATAGGAGCGCTCATAAAGTTGAATCCATGGTCTAACATCTGGTTCTGAATCCACAGTACTGAGCACAACAACTTGCAGCAACAATGTATTCAGCTTTAGAATTTGATGTACAGACACATGATTGTTTCTTGCATTGCCATGAGATTTCCACTAAGAAATTGACATCCACCTAATGTTGATTTCTTGTTATGTTGTAGCCACCATAGTCACTATCAGAGTATCCATAAATATTAAAATTGTTGTTCTTTGGATACAAGAGACCTAATTTAGGTGCTCCTTTGAGGTATCTGAGGATTCTCTTGGTAGTAGCTAGGTGAGACACCTTTGGAGCACGTTGATATCTTGCACAAATACATGTGGCAAACATTATATCAGGTCTACTTGATGTGAGATACATCAAAGAACCTGTTGAAGCATATATTGTCATATATAGTGTGTCCGTCGCTTGTCGAATAGTCTAGGCTTAATGTAATACACCTGATATGTTGTAAACACATGAAACTGGGTCATTCGAAGGGGCATATGTGAATGAGACTCAGTCGTACGACTGAGCCATGCTAATGGACTAGTCATGCAACTGAGAGATGAGGTTGGCCATTCATAATACTGAACCATAAGTATGGTCCAGTTGTAATTTGAACCACATGCATGGCCCAATCGTACGAATTGGCCCAGTCGCATCTGATATGGGCTGAGGCTTATAAATACCAGTACCATTGTGTAGACAGATTAAGGACTGTGCCCGGGGCCTAGGTGCTGCCGGATGAGAGGCGAGATCATGCTCGATCTCCTATTGCCAAGAGTTGTGATTCTTATGTTGTAATGAGCTTGTAATCATAAGGTTTTATCAATGAAACCATTTTATTATAGTACGTGTTATTGTTTGTCTCCTGGTTTATGGTTCTGTTTCCTTCCGTCAAGAACACTACTCCATGTCATATGAAACACATTCACCTTGAGGTTCTTTAGTCAAATAAGTTTGATGGACACCCCATTATTCGTTGGACTTCGAGAATAGGTGATTGTTGATAGAACAAAAAATAGAGAAGAGAAGATATGAGCAATCGGTGCTAATTTTGTGGGGTAGTTAAGAGCATCTGACTATTTATGGGCCAATCTAGTTTTATTTATCCGCACAGAGAGGATTCTGGCTATTAAGGGGAATCCATGTTTAGAGAAACTGAAGACGCAATCAGAAAGTGATGATGTGAGTCTGTTTCTGATGATGAATTTGAGTGCATGCTGATTTGTTTGAGATTGTCAGCTGTGGATCGGAACCTTCTACTTTTGGCCCAATACACCGTGAAGACGCCTGGAGAGCACAAGATTTATAAACTGGGATATGCTGAATTTGAGGGGGAATTTCTGCAGGTGTTGATGTTAATCAGGTTAGCCTGTGAATATTGAAGCAAAGGAAAACTGTTCATGTCATTATTTGGAAAAATCAGTCATATGGGAAATCGTGCTGGTATGATGGTGTTCTGTATAGTAAACGAAAGCTATTGTGCCTAAATTTATTTTCAAGGATACTGTAGCAACCTGACGGATGGGCAACGTTGGCTAATATGGTTTTTCATTTGATTCTATTGGAAACTAGAGCAAACATTGACTGGGGATTGTAAGAGGTGTTATCTACTATTGGCAAGCAACTTCCAAGGGGGAATTTGTTGGAGCATATATTGTCATATATAGTGTGTCCATCGCTTGTTGAATAGTCTAGGCTTAATGTAAACACATGAAACTGGGTCATTCGCAGGGGCATATATGAAAGAGACTCTGTCATACGACTGAGCCATGCTAATGGACCGGTCGTACGACTGAGAGATACGATTGGGACATTCGTAAGACTGAACAATAATTATGGTCTAGTCGTATGATTGAACAATACGCATGGCCCATCGTATGAATGGGCCCAGTCGCATCTCATATGGGCCGAGGCCTTTAAATACCAGTTTCATTGTGTAGAGAGATTAAGGAGTGTGCCTGGGGTCTAGATGCTGACAGATGAGAGGGGAGATCATACTCGATCTCCCCTTGCCGAGAGTCGTGATTCTTATGTTGTAATTGATGGGTTTGTTAGAACACAAGAAAATAAGTTTAACCTTTTAAACTTTCTGAAAAACACAGTGGAAGATAGACATTATAACATGTTTATAGTCTGAATATTTTGTGTTCTTAATGATGTTTTAAGATGGAAAAACAAACCCAAATCAAAAGGATCATTAATATGTGAATGCACAAGCTATGAACATATGGTAAACTACATAAAATCACAGCCACAATGAGCTGTGATTACTACCTCTTTGTCCAGCTGAAAATCGACCAAAATAGGATGATAAGATGCTAGAAAATCGGCCAAGGCTCCAAGGAAGGACCCCTCAAGCTAGTATACCCCAAGCCTCCTTGCAAACAGCTCTTCTTGCTAGGGAGATGACACCAAAACACCACAAAACCCTCTTCTTGCTGCTGGCCGAAAATTTAGAGAGAAAAGTGGGAGGTTTTTGTCTATTGCATGTGAAGAGAGAAGTAAGAGATCAAAGGGGACAAGACTTAATAATGTGTGATGTGTTCAAAGAAAAATGTCCAATGACAATCAAGGGGGGGGCGAATTTTGAAACCAAAAGGGTTTCCCCCATTTAATTTGAACACATACACACATGTTAAAATGTCTTGTAACTAGACATACAATTAACCATTTAATTGTGTGTACAAGTTATATAACTTATACAATTGATCATTTATCTTTATAAGTTATATTCTCTCATTATTATTTGGTGTCATCTAACTAATTTAAATAACACATAAAATAATATTATTGAACAAAATATCCTAATAAGTTGTTCCCTCTCATATGCAACTTATTTAGAAAACTCATTTTCTAAATTGGAGTAAATATTTATTGCATGATCATATCATCAATTAAATATTAATTTTTGTTTGCTAAGCTTGTTATTGGGTATAACCCGACTTGGATCATTACGTACTAACCACATCAATATTCTAAGTGTCTTGGGCACTCAGAATCCTAAAATCTCCCACTTGCCCAAGATTCATAGAAGATTGATGCAAGCAATAAATACCGCCTAACAATGGTTTACTACCTTGATACGCATGACTTATAGCCATTCAATAACATCATCCCTTTCAAGTACCCTACTTGAAATGATTTAGGTGAATCAATCATCTATCCTTTTGTTACAGATGTCATGTTAAATCCAAGGACACAGAATGATCATTCCTTGTTGATTTAAATCAGGCCTTAGACATCTAACTCTCAACGAATAAGAGGAACAAATTCCATCTCGACTACATACGTTTCTCACAAACACCTCGTGTCATACCTGAACATACCCTTATGTGCTGTCCACTATTTTAGGATAGTGAAGAAAAAGCTCAATGTATAATACTTGGTGAATATCAAAACCCAATATGTATCTCAGGTCGGAGGATACCGAATGATATTCGCCTATACTCAAATTTACTTATGATGAATCAATAAGATTCCATGTAGTAAAATTTGAGATGCGGCTTAGTCCAATATTTGCATCCGATAAATATCTATGAACCTTGGTAGCAACCCATTGCTCTATATTCATCCTTATGAATATCAACCAATCCAAGTTCATAATAATCTTACCCTCACACTTGTTCCCACAAGTATGAACGACTACGGACATTTAGAGTAAACAGTTTACTCATGGATTAACATGCTAAATTGGAACATTAATTGAAACATTATAACCAAATAATTTTATTCAAATAATAAGAGTTCCACATATCCAAATACAAAGTTTACAGATCAAATCCAATCACTAGAATATCGAAGTCCCATGGCACAAGTATGACCTTCATGCTTTGCCTTTTCAAGGAGCTTCGTGAGAGGATCCGCTATGTTTTGATCCGTGTGAACTTTGCAAATACATATCTTTCCCTTTTCAACTTCATCCCATATGTAGTTGAATCTCCGCTCAATGTGCCTAGTCTTTTGATGAGCACGAGGTTCCTTGATTTGGGCAATCGCACCCTCGTTATCACAAAAGATCTCTAGGGGGTCCTGAATGGAAGGGACAACCCCTAGATCGGCAATGAATTTCTTCAACCATGCAGCTTCTTGAGCTGCCAATGAGGCGGCGACGTATTCTGATTTTGTAGTTGATAGAGCCACCACATCCTGCTTGGAGCTCTTCCAAGAGACCGCTCCTCCATTCAGAATGAAAATATATCCCGATTGTGACCGAGAATCATCACGATCGATTTGGAAACTCGCATCCGTGTAACCTTTTTCAACGAGTTCCTCATCACCAGATCCATAGATTAGGAACATATCCTTGTCCTCCTTAGGTACTTAAGTATGTTCTTAACAACCATCCAATGACTGTTTCCAGGATTTTGCTAGTAACGGCTTGTCATGCTTATGGCGCATGACACGTCCGGTCGAGTGCATATCATCGCATTCATGATGGATCCAATAGTAGATGTGTATGGGATTGCCTTCATTTTATCTTGCTCATCCTTTGAGCTTGGACATTGAGTCGTACTCAATATTGTTCCTCTTTGAATAGGTACGGCACCTTTCTTAGAGTTCTCCATCTTGAACCTTTTCAAGATTTTATCAATATACGCACTTTGATTTAAACCAATCAACCGCCTTGATCTATCCTTATAGATCTTTATTCCCAGAATATAGGTGGCTTCTCCAAGATCCTTAATGGAAAAACAACTTCCAAGCTAGGTTTTTACACCTTCCAAGGTTGGAATGTGATTTCCAAATAGTAGTATGTCATCAACATACAATACTAGGAAAGTTATTGTGCTCCCACTAGCCTTCTTATACACACAAGCCTCATCAGCGTTTTTGATGAAGCCAAATTTCTTTACCTCCTCATCAAAACGATGATTCCAGCTTCTAGATGCTTGTTTCAATCCATAGATTGATTTCTTTAATTTGTATACTTTATTAGGATGTTTTGGATCGACAAAACCTTGAGGCTGAACCATATAGACATCTTCCTCAAGATATCCATTTAGGAAAGCCGTTTTGACATCCATTTGCCAAATCTCATAATCAAATGAGCAGCTATGGCAAACAATATCCTTATAGACTTTAGCATCGCAATAGGTGAGAAAGTTTCATCATAATCAACCCCTTGAGTTTGAGTGAAACCCTTTGCTACAAGTCTAGCTTTATAAGTATCCAAGTTTCCATGCATATCGGTTTTCTTCTTGAAAACCCACTTACTTCCAACTACTTTGGAATTAAGAGGTGGTACAACAAGTTCCCAAACTTGATTGTCATACATGGATTGCATCACAACATCCATTGCCTCAAGCTATTTGTCACAATCCAAATTGGACACTGCATCATGGTATGTGGTTGGTTCATCTGAATTTACCACATAGCATCCATCCATGAAAAAGTCCGTATCTTTCAGGTGGATTACTAGTTCTACCACTTCTGCGAACGTTTTGTGTGTATTGATCAACCATTTGATCATCTTCAACATCCTCATGTTGAGTTCTAGTTTCAACCAAACGTGCATCGGGTTGTGGTTCTTGATATTCTTCAAGATCCACTATTCTACTGCTAGCTCCTTCCGTAAGGAACTTTGCTTCTGAGAACTCACCCTTTCTGGCAACAACAGCTTTTGTTCCAGTGGATCATAGAAATAATATCCCATAGAATCTCGATTATATCCAACAAAGATTCACTTGGTGGATCGGACTTCTAATTTGTTTGGGGTGAGAGTATTAACATAAGCTTCACAACCCCAGACCCTTAAGTATGATAGGGATGGAACTCTTCCACGCCATATCTCAAAAGGTGTCCTTTCCACCTTTTTGGTTGGGGCCATATTTAAAATACGGGCCGCGGAGAGCAAAGCGAAACCCCAAAATGATAGAGGTAATGTGCTTCTAGCCATCATAGATCGGACCATATCCAATAAGGTTCGATTCCTCCTCTCAGACTGTTAGGATCTCAGCCCTTGCAAGATTGTACCCATCGATCACACTCTACCTGGGTGACGGCAAGAGTATCTTTGAGGTCTTGTACTTCTCTAAGAGTACATCCTCCCTAGCCTTATCATCAGAAATTTGGCATTTTAATTTGTAAATCTCATCAGTTTTCTCTTTTAGCACAGACTCAAACTCAGCTTTATTTTTAGAAATTATTTGTTCTAGCTCAACATTTTTATTTATTAAAGCCACATTTGCTTCTCTAATAGAGGCAAATGCTGCTATGCAAGTTTCAAAACATAATTTGGCCTTAGCCTCAGAAAATACCTGTGATACCTTTGTTGAGGAGGTACTTGAAGATGATCCATCAGAGGATTCCAAAGCCATGAGAGCTAGATTTCCAAAAGGATGCTCACCACCATGTTGACCAGCACCTGAGAACAGTTGTTCATTACCAGACACATCATCTGGTAAACTGCTCCAGTCAACAACTCCTGGTGTGAAGAAGCTGTGTTGTTGAAGTTGATTAGGTTGATGAGATTGGGATGGTTGAGGCTCAGGGAGTGCATGTGGTTGCTGAGCAGTGGGTGCTTGAACCTGGCCTGGTTGTGGCATGTAATAGCAGGGGTATGGATATGGCATTGGCCCCTGTGGAACAAAATATGCAGGAGATTGTGGTTGATGATGATAACCAGAATTGACAGGTTGTTGCCCTCTGTTTTGTTGACTATTGCCAGGGAAAGTCACAAAAGGTGCAGGAGAGTTAGATCCAGATGATCTACATTCTCTTGCAAAGTGCCCAAGCCTATGGCATTTATGGCACTTCAACTTACTCTTGTCAAAACCAACTTTGGTTTTGCCAGAGAGTCCTGGGAATTTCCTTCCAGTTCTTTTGTAGAACTTCTGAGATCTGATATTTATCAAGGCCATTTGGCTCAAAATATCCATCTCTTCTAAGTCATCATCAGCAATCCCCTTGAGATCATCCATGATGAAACATAGATTGTCACCATTACTACCAGCAGAATGACTATCAACACTCACAAAGGCAGGCTCAGAAGTGTTTGTAGAGAAATCAATATGCCATCATACTGGCCTTCAGATGACGCATATTCTGACTCTTGATGTCCAATCAGGGCAGTGTTCCCTTGGACAAAATCCTCAGTAAGCTTGCCAGATGAAACCAATTTCCTTTTCTGCTCTATCTCTCTCTCGAATGTAAGCAGTTTCCCATGAAGTTGGGTGAGAGATAGGCGATCAACATCAGCATTTGAGCGTAGAACAATGGTATATGTGTTCCATCTCTCAGGCAGTGATCTTAAGAATCTATGGTTCATCTGACTCCTGGTATATTCATGTTTAACCATTTTCAATTCAGAGATTAAACATGAAAACCGCTCAAATTGTTGAGTCAGAGTCTCACCCTTTCTATGAGAGAAAGTCTCATATTGTTGGGCGAGGATTTCCCTGTTGTTTGCTAAAACCTCATCAGTACCACCAAATTGTTCTTTGATGGCATTCCAGAGGTCATGAGCAGACTCACAATGCAGAAGCCCAGAGTAAATCTCATTAGGAATAGCCATAGCTAAAATTCCATGGGCTTTTGCATCGATTTCAAACAACTTCTTGTCCTCATCAGAGTATTGCTCCTTCTTCTTTGGAACCAACTGGTTAGTTTCCGGATCATTCACCATTGGCTTATGTGGTCCATGTACCACAGATGTCCAACAACTTGAGCTATTGACAGACAGGTGATGGAGCAATCTTCTCTGCCAAATGTTATACTCATTCCTCACCAAGATCGGAGGCTTGGTAGAGGATCCAGTATTGAAAGGATCATTCGAAGAAGTAGTCATTGTGGAAAATCAGACAGATTCAAGAAAAATCACAATAAATTTAGCTCAAAACCACACAGAACCTCAAATAAAGCGGCCAGAAGCGATACACTCTCAATCTCAATAACAGATCCTTGCGAATTTGCTAATTCGATTAAACTTAGAGCGATTGAACAGTGTCAATGATCAATTGTTAGATCGATCAATGATTAACTAGCTCTCATACCATTTGTTAGGATCTCAGCCCTTGGTTTAATCGATTGAACAGATATAGCAGCGGAATAGCTCAGAATTAGACAAATTCAAACAAGAACATTCGATATAAAACGATAAAAGAATTTTGTTATACAGAGAGAAATATCCGACAAAAGGAATATTACATTAAGATTGTCAGCCTCAAGGCACGATTACAGGTGAGTCATCCTTCCTTATAAAGGAAAGAGTGACGTAGGCTGATGTCACTTGAAAGTGACATGTAACCGTTTGATAACTACTGATGTTAACAACTACTGAAGATGTCAACAACTGACATCTTCTTACAAATGTTCCTAAGTGTTAAACATCTTATTTACAACTACTGAAAAACATAAAACTACTGATACTACAACAACTGAAGAACAACCTCTTCAGTTGTTTACAAGTACTGAAAAGAAAAGTAAACAAACTACTGAAAGGAAAAGAAAACTACTGAAGAAGAAAAACCATCACAACAACTGAAGAAGCCCTCTTCAGCTGTTGTCATCAGCTGTTAACATCAGCTGATGTCTTCAGTACTTGAACATCAGACTTTGTCTTTCAGCTGTTGATCTTCAGTCTTTGTCTTCAGTACTTGTTGAAGTCTTCAGACTTTAGATCTTCAGCTGTTGTCTCAGTCTTTGTCTTCAGTACCTCAGACGTACTTCAGCAGTTGTATTCTTCAGACTAGTAGAACAGCTAATCAGGTCTTCTTCAGCTGTTGTGATGTCCTGTGAGACTTAGAGGTTTCTCTGATCAGGCTCATTGGTTCTTTTGGTCCAACAAACTCCCCCTGAACCAATGCAGCCAAAACCTCTAAGTTATTGATGAGTCCCACTTATTTTGGCAGATAGATTGGTCTTTTTATCCTCTTGATCAGATGAGAAGTGACCCTTTTTCAGCACCGGCCTGGGAAGAAGTCTCTGATGATCTGTTTGGCATGATAGGGTTGGGAGCTCTGTATTGGGGACTTGGACACGGAGCTGTTACCCCAACCATGAGATCTACTTCCCGTGTATCAGCCTATATGATTCCCTGGTGTAAGCCCTTAGAAACATGATTTGCTCATCCATTGTCAGCACCTCGGGCACACCATCGAATAATCCTTCTCGGCCATACACTTCAGATATGTACTTGGCCTGTTTTCCATTCTTGAGCTCAACCGTGGTTATTTGTCTATAAGCAAACTCATCTGGATGAGTCCCTTCTAAGAGCAGGTTGAGCTCTTCTTGTTTGAAGTTTTCAAGTCTTTTGTAAACCAATCCCTTCTTTATGATTTTGTTCTCTAACATCTTTTGAGGTGGTTGTTTGGCTTCATAGGCTTTCTTGAACTCTTCAACAATTTCCCAAGGGGACACTACAAGAACCACAGTGATGTCTTCGTCGACAACTCTCTTCACTTGGCCCTTGTATTTTGAAGGAATTTCTTTCTTGACAATCCGATGTGCCACCCTAGGATCAGGCCATATCCTTACTCTTTCCCTTTGGTATTGAAAGGTATTAGCAAGGGTGTACAATCTTAATACTTCTTTCTTCATGCTCATCATTGAAGAGGATGTGGCATATGCTTTGTCAATGCTTTTCAGCATTTCCTCATCATGTCTTTGCATCTGTTCCTCTTCAATCTTTATCATTACATCATGCATTTGAGAAGCAGGAGTGATGGACATTGGTTTAGCCTTAGGCAAAGTAATAACTGCAGAGAGTGGCAGTCTGTCTTCATCCTCCTCTTCATCTTCATCAGGCCTCAGTACCTTTCTTTTCTTTTGCTAGGTACATCACTGGCAGTGGGTTTTGGGGGTAAAGGATTTGGTTTTATGGGTGGATGGTTGGTTTAGAGGGTAAAGGGGTTGTTTTAGTGGGTTGTGGAGATAGTGATTTTGAGGATAGAGGCTTTTCAGTCTGTTTTAGCATTTTGGCTGTAAGGGAGGCTTTGGTAAATTTTGTCAGTTCTTTTCGATTCCCAAACCCAGCTTCATTCAATGCCTCAATCACTAAACCTTTGGAGTATGCTTCAGACGAACAAATCTTGGTGGTTATTGCCAAGATGTTGTCCCTGGTCCAGGCCCTTATTTCAATTAGAGATCTTCCCAAGTATTTAGCTATAAATCTGATCATTATCTCCAGCCTTTCTCTTTCTAAGGCATCATAGCTAGCCCATCTTGAGTTGATCTCCTCTGTTTCCATCCTTCTGATCTCGGAGTCTAGTTGTTTGATGTCAAAACCCTGCCTATACAACTACTCAATGATTTTATCCATTGAACGGTTATGGTTGGCGTCAGCTTCTTTCACCATATCATTCAGCTCCTTCTCCTTCTCAGACTCTCCTTTCCTCTTTTGATATGTGACATGAAAGTCTTTTTGACTTTCATTCACTTCAGCTCCCTTCACACTCTCCTTCTCCTTCTCATTTACAAACTCAGATTCTTTCTCCTTCTCCCCATCTATCCTCTTCCTTTTTCCTTTAACTGACTGACTCTCCCACTTTTTGGTTGCATTGGGTGCAAGGGCTTTGAAATGCTTCTTAGTAAGCAAACTGCTCCAATGTGAAGTTTGGAATTGGTTATAATCACACTGCTCCTCCTACAGTTTTTGCTTCAAGAGCAGGAGCAGAATCTGATGGAGAAAGTAATGACCAATCCACCTCATCATGTGATTCACTACTTGATAAAGCACCATAAGTAGTTGAAGTCAGTAGTAATCCCTCTGTGAACCTATCAGCTGAAATTGATGGTTCAACTGCTGACACTCACATGATCAATGAGTTGATCAACCCAAGTGTTATCCCTAGAAGTACTAAGGGTACTGGAGAGCAGGGGATAACATCTGGAGTTCAAATCCTAGTGACTGACAGCACTGAAGAGAAGAAAACTGTCAGTAGGAAGGATTTGAAGCCTACTAAGGAAGTTGACAAGAAGGCAAAAAGTGCTTCTAAACTGCTGAAGAGCAAGTCTTCAGTAGTTTCATCTTCTTCAGTTGATGATCAAGAGAAGATGAAGAAGAAACCATGTGAAATATGTGGTCTTTTCAATCATCTCACAGATGATTGTTGGTACAAAAAGGGATCCAAACTCAAACAAAAGGAGAAAATTAAAGAAAACTTGGCTAAAATGAAAACTGAGTTTGAGTCCAAGTTTGTACCAGCAACATCAAATCCTGTTACTCTATGTCCAAAAAGAAATCTAAAAAGGAAGGAGTGCAACATGCAATAGCTGAGGTTGCTCAAAAGAAGATGGTGCAACACAAGAATCATCATCTAACACCAATACCAATGTGTCTGAAGAGCTGAAAGCTCTTTCCCAGAATCAGACACAGCTGGTAATGATGGTTCAACATCTGTTGGGAAGAGTTAACCAACTTGATGGCCCTGTGTTGAAACCCCAGAAAAGGAGATCCAAGCCAAAGGATTCCTCTTCTACACCATCTCCTTCACCTCAAGCTATGTGCCCAATAAATCTGTTAGTTTACCATCTGTGGTCTGGGTAACTCAACAATTGGGTATCTTCTGCGTTTTCTTGAGTACCTGTAGTAGCTGAAACATTATCACAAGATGGTTTAGAGTAGTTTGGGAACAATTTTAAATCAAAATATGATCAGGGCCATTCCCCCTAACACAAGGAGTGTGCTCATTAAAACTATGTTGGATGATTCCTCAAATTGTTGATTCTTTATGTTGTATACTCTATAAGCTTTAGAGCTAGAAGAGTATCGAGCAAAGATAGCATCATCCGACTTTTCAGCAAGTTTTCTTTTGTGTTAAGTATGGTACACGTGCTGCCAAAGGACCTTAGAAAGCCAATAAACGGTGGCCTCTTGTTCCATAGCTCATAAGGGGTTTTTCCATGTGGCTTAATATAGAGATTAATGAAGAGGCTGATGCAACCTAAACATCCAAAGTCTGTCCTGCATACTGCATAAGTGTAATGATGAAGAATGCTTAGGAAGTTTCACACGTGCAACATAAATATTCTAAGTGTGAAATCTTCCTAAACCAAGACCAATATCTTCCGAAGCCAAATATGAAGTCTTCTGAAGCCTCAGACACGAAGTCTTCCAAGCCTCAGGGACAAAGTCTTCCGAAGCTTCAACTTATGAAGACAGATTTCTACCGAAGACTTTTAACACATGCTTATCTGATGTACTTTTCCATAAAGTTGGAGACCTTTCCACTGCATCTCTATAAGGTCACCAACTTACATAAGTTGGTGAAAAGGTCCATGCTTTTGGTAACTGGACATTTAGGTCTTGAGTCTGTAACTTTCTACTTCATGTACTTTATCCTTTTTGTAATAGATAAGGATGTGAGCTATGGCATGCCATAGTCACTAGTCAAAAAGCAATATGCCTTTTGACTCTACAATTGATTTTGTTTGTGTCTAGTCAATTGTATCTAGCTGCCTTCAAAGTACAATCGGCTGTAGGTTGTAGTATAAGTATCCTTGTTCTTGTATCTTTCCATTATGCTTTATAACACTTGTAATAGAACTTGAGAAAGCAATATACTGTAGTCTTGAAAACCATCTCACTGTGTATTTTGCTCTTGTGTTCTGTCTCTCATATTACTTGTGTTCTTAGTGTCTTATTGTGGTTACTCCGGTCTTACTATTTGATTAAGTTTGGTTAATCCCCTCTTTGTGTGTTGTGTTGTATTTGACCCCCTTCACTGGTCCTGCATTTGGTATGAGAGCATTGAGGCTCTGGATATATGATCTCACCATCTTAAGATCCCTCACACACACAAATACTAAACTTTTCAAATGGACACCATTTCCAAGACTGATATGGAAACTAGATCCATGAACAAGTCCCCACTGATCACTCTTGATGAGTTTGATACCTGGTGTTTGAGAATGGAAGGTTTCATCAGGTCTCTTGATTCAAGATTGTAGGAGTCTATTGAGAATGGACCTTTAATACCTAGCACCCCCTCTGCTACTAGTGCTGGTATGATCCCCAAGGATGTGGCTGACTACTCTCATGAAGATAGGAAGATAGTAGAGATTGCCAGAAAAGCCATCACAGCCCTTCAAACTACCCTTCCAAACTCTGTGTACAGAGGTTTCAAGAAGTGTAAAACAGCCAAGCAGCTATGGGATGCACCAAAACTAATGTATGAGGGTTCCTCTGAAGCCAGGGAGAACAAGAAGGATCTGTTGAAGCAGTAGTTTGAAAACTTCACCTTCAAAATAGGTGAAACCATGACTCGACAATACTTCAGGTATGTTGAGATTGTGGATACCCTTGTGGATGGAGGAGTTTCTCTTGAGAACAAAGACATTGTAAGGAAGTTCATGTCCTCACTTCCTACACAGTGGACACACTACTATGTGGTGATCAAGAGAACTAAAAATCTCAAAACTCTTACTCTGACAGAGTTATATGGGATTCTCAGTGGCTACCAGATGGAGATGAACATGCAAGGTTCATCTAGCAACTCCAATAATCAATGGGTTTAGCCCCACATGTGGTTGAAAGGGATAGCATAGAACCACAACATCATCTCATATGCTACCCTGACAACTCACCAAAAGGTTGTTTCATCACCTTCCTAGAGACACCAAGGGAGAACTACAATCAAGGAAGCCCATTCCAAGAGACAAGCTTTTCTCAACCTTTTGTGTCTTTTGATGAAATTTGTGACAACTCTCTTTTCACTCTTGAAGACCTGGACTGTATTCATCCAGATGACGTGGAATACATGGAAATAGTCCAGCAGATGGCTCTTTTCACTCACAGAGCCAAGAAGTTCTACAAGAGGATTGGAAGGAAGTTTCCAAGCAATGAAACCATTGGAAAGTTTGCCCTCGACAAAGGCAAAGTCAAGTGTTACAAATGTAACTTGATGGGCCACTTTGCCAGAGAGTGTAAGGCACCTAAAACAAGTGGTGGCCAAACATAGTCCAGACCTAACTACACTGACAAAGCTCTCCAGAATGAAAGTCAAAGCAGCAAGCTATTGTTGCTGTTGAAGAAGAAGGTTTTGACTAGAGCTTTCAGGTGGAGATGCTTCTCCAAACCAATCATTGATGGCAGATCATGTTGAAGCCAAGGTATTGGAAATCTCTGTACTCCTAATGCATTGCTAAAGTCAATAGATACAAGTCCTATAACCTTGAGATGAGATCTGATCTTGATTCCTTAAACATTTTAAAATCTGATTTTAGAAAGACTGAAAATGATTACCAAACTGAAGATAGAGAACCTAGTGAAAACCATTTCAGTTCTAAAACATGATCACATAGATTTTAGGACTCAAATCAAAGATCTCATAACCAAGCTGACTGAGTGCCAGGGTGAGCTTGTGATCAACAAAGCCAGGGTAGAAAAAAGTGTTCTTGAAGAAGAGACCATCAAGAACATGATATCCTCATCTCTGCATAACAAGGTGTGCTATTAAAATAAGCAGGGACTGGGATCCAATGAGATAGCTCCTCCACACACAATCTTGTCTGTAAGATCTCTTAGGTGTGGAACTTGTGAAGATGAGCTTCCTTTCATAGATCCTATGAGTTAAGAGGATGAAGAAGAGATAGTAAAGAATCCCTCTGAGAAGAGTAAAGAGGAGGATACCAAGAAGGGCCAATATCCTTCTGAGGAGAAGAAGAAGACGGTGATGACCAAGTTCATGAGAAAGAACTTGATGAGAAAGAGCAAAAGAAAGGCAAGGAAGGCTCAAGAGATCAAAGCTACTTTTGACTCTAAGTAGAAACAAGTTTTCATATGTGCAGGATTTGAAGAAGTAAGGACCGAAGACATCAACCAAAACTCTTCTGCTAAGAGTTCTAGTTCTTGTTCCACTCATCTTAGTAACAAGAAGAAGACTGATATGCTATGTACCACTGCTGCACTACCTGGACTATCAAATACCAAGAACAGTTCTCAGGCCAAAAGAACTGTCTTAGCATCTGCAAAGATGAAGGTGGAGAAGGGATGTGATCAAAGACAGTCCTGTTCCATGCAAAAGACTCTTGTGAAGAAGAAAATGTTGTGTGTCATGTGTGAAAGTATCACTCACATTGCTAAGGATTGTCCGTACAATCCTAAAGGTACTGTCCATGTGACCAACACAAAGACTTCCAAGGGTCTCAAGAAGATTCAAGCTTCAGAAGGAAAACCTATTTCCTTCGGAAGCTCCAAGTCTAAGAAGAAGGAATGTGAAAAATTACCCTCAGAAGAGAAGTTGGTCTCGGAAGAAAGGAGTTCTTCCGAAGCACTAAAGTCTGCTACAGTGTGTCTGCAGAATCTTCCAAAGGTTCAGTCATCAAAACTTCTGAAGTTCCAAAAGCTTTCAAAGTTTGGAAGGTCAAGTCCAAGACTCCAAAGGTGGTTTGGAAGTCTAAGAAAGACCAAGTGACTGAGAATTCTTCATCAACAACAGCTCAAGATCCTCTTAGTACAACCATAGGATCTATTACTGTTGCATTACATTCTGTTAATAAGCCCAAGACATGCAAGGCTTGGTTTTCCAAATGTAACTAATCATTTTCTTTGTACAGGGACAGCTAAAGACAAACAAAAATGTTTGGGTCATAGACAGTGGCTATTCCAGGCACATGACAATCAATAGGTCACTACTCTAGAACTTTGAAAAGATTGATGGAGGACTAGTTGCTTTTGGGGGAGATGAAGGTGGTAACATTTCTGGAAGGGGCATGGTCACAAATGGTATGCTCAGCATTGAAAAGGTAAACTTCGTCAAAGAGCTTGGGTAAAATCTTTTGAGTGTATCCCAATTTTATGATCAAAATCATAACATGCTCTTTACTGAGCATGAGTGCATTGTTCTCAAGCCTGGTGTGGTCATTCCTCATGAGCACATTCTGCTTAGATCCCGCAGGAAAGGGAACATGTACAAGATGTATTTGCATGAAACATCTCCCTTTGGAGAAGTTTTATGCTTTCTGTCTAAAGCCAATAGTGATGAGTCTTTCCTATGGCATAAAAATGTGCCATGTAAACTTTAAGAACAAGAATAAATTAATTAAGAATGATTTGGTAACTGGAATACTAAAAAAAGAGTTTACAAGTGATTACCATTGTGTTGCATGCCTCAAAGGGAAGCAACATAAGGTATCTCACAAGCCTAAGGAAAGGAACTCCATCACTACACCCCTACACTTGTTACATATGGATCTCTTTGGCCGCACAAGTGTAATGAGTCTAGGAAGGACGTCTTATTGTTTAGTGATCACATATGACTTTAAAAGATTCACTTGGGTCTTCTTCCTTAGAACTAAGGATGAGACTCCTGAGATTCTGAATAATTTCATCTTAAAGATTGAGAGTAAATATGATCACAAGGTCAAGATCATAAGATGTGATCAAGAAATTGAATTTAAGAACCAAATCCTTGATACATTTTGTGATGAAAAAGGTATTACAAGATAATACAGTGCTCCCAGGACTCCTCAGCATAATGGTGTTGCTAAGAGAAGAAACAGGGCACTGATTGAAGCTGCAAGAACCATGTTGTTTGACTCTAAGCTGCCCATCACCTTCTGGGCACAGGCAGTCAACACTGCCTGCTATGTGCAGAACAGAGTTTTAGTTGTCAAGACTCATGGCAAGACTCCTTATGAACTTTGGCACAAGAGGAAACCTTTCATTAATTTTCTCAGGTCATTTGGATGTCCTTGCACCATCTTGAATACTAAGGATCGAATTGCCAAGTTTGTTGAGAAATCAGATGATGGACATTTTATTGGATACTCTTCTCAAGCTAAGGCTTATAGAGTATACAATCTCAGAACTAAAATTGTTAAGGAGTTAGCCAATGTGACCTTCAATGAACACACACCCTGTGTGGTTGGTTCTAGTCCTGATTGGCTATTTGATCTTGATTTAATTACCAACTGTTTTAACAAATCTTGTGAGAATGTTTCAGGATCTACAGGAAATTTAAATACAGGTGATTCTGATCCAAGATTTGAGCTAAGAAGACCTTAAACTCACACATCTTCAACTCAAGTTGGAACTACTTCTGCTAATGAGGTTTCTATCAACACTACAATGACAAACTCATATCATACATCTCGGGTGCCTTCAAATTCCAGCTCAGAGGCTCCAAAACAAGATAAGAGCAATTCAATTGTAAAAGACAACAATGGTGGTGGTGATAGTGATCAGGAATTTCTTTATGCTACAAACCACACCATAGATGAGAATATCAATGAAGCCACACACTGCTTGGATCAAATTTTTCTAATTTAGATCTTTCTTAGTAACTTGCTATGATCCCTCAGCTTAGGATCCATAAGTCTCACCCTACCACAAACATCATTGGAGATGTTGTCACAGGGGTAAGAACAAGAGGACAAACCCATGAAGCAAATGTCTTCCCTATTGTTTCCTATCCCAGATAGAGCCAAAGAAAGTTGATAAGACTCTAAAGGATGGAAGTTGGGTTGAAGCTATGCAACAAGAGCTGCTTCAATTCAAAAGGCAGAAAGTTTGGAACCTTTGTCCACTTCCTTATAGGAAGACTACCATTGGAACCAAATGGGTTTAGGAACAAGAAAGATGATAGAGGCATCATCATCAAGAATAAACCTAGACTAGTTGTTCAAGGGTACATACAAGAAGAAGGGATTGACTACCCTGATGTCTTTGCTCCAGT
Organism: Flaveria trinervia; assembly: GCA_025506515.1. Lineage (NCBI taxonomy): Eukaryota > Viridiplantae > Streptophyta > Magnoliopsida > Asterales > Asteraceae > Flaveria > Flaveria trinervia. The sequence goes on along the minus strand of CM046442.1, from coordinate 98,346,292 downwards.
AGCAAGATTAGAAGCTGTTTGGATGTTCCTAGCATTTGCTGCATCCAAGAACTTCAAGGTCTTTCAGCTTGATGTGAAGTGTGCCTTTTCTGTATGGACTGATTGATGAAGAGGTATATGTCAAAAAACCACCTACTTTTGTAGATACTAATCATCCTGATTATGTCTGCAAGCTTGAAAAAGCTCTTTATGGGCTGCATCAGGCACCCAGGAAGTGGTAAGAGACACTATCGGAGTATCTTTGTAAACATGGATACAGGAGAGGTACTATAGATGGAACTCTCTTTATCAAAGGATAGGGAAATGACATATTGCTAGTTCAAGTGTATGTGGATGACATCATCTTTGGTTCAACTAATCCAAAGCTCTGCAAAGACTTTGAGAAGCTGATGAAAGACAGATTTGAAATGAGTGCCATGGGGAAACTCAATTTCTTTCTGGGAATTCAAGTGAAGCAAGTTGAAGTTGGCATCTTTATAAGTCAGTCAAAGTATGTTTAGGGCATACTGAAGAGACTGAACAAGACCGATTGTAAGATTGTTAAGTCACCCATAGCCAGAAACCACTCCCTTGGACCTGATCTTGAGGGGGAGTGTGTAGATGAACACTAATATAGGGCTATGATTGGGTCTCTTATGTATCTTACTGCTAGCAGGCCTAATATTATGTTTGCTACATGTATCTGTGCAAGATATCAAGACAACCCCAAGATGTCTCATCTCATCACTATCAAGAGGATTCTTATATACCTCAGAGGTGCCTCAACAATTGGTTTATGGTACCCAAAGAATCCTGACTTCAATCTGTATGCTTATACAGATAGTGATTATGGTGGTTGCAACATGACTGCAGAGTCTACATCTGGGGGATGTCAGTTCCTTGGTGGAAGGGTTCTCTCATGGCATTACAAGAAACAATCCTGTGTCTTTGCATCACCTGCTGAACCACAATACAGTGCTGCTGCAAGCTATTGTGCTCAAGTGCTTTGGATTCAGAATCAGATGCTGGACTATGGGTTAAACTTCAAGGAGACTCCCATTCACATACACAACAACAATGCTTTCTCAATCATAGAGAATCCTATGCAGCACTCAACGACCAAACATATCAATATCAGGTATCATTTAATAAGAGATAACTATAAAAAAGGTTTAATTAAACTAGTCAAAGTTCACAAAGATGAACAATATGCTCATGTGTTTAAAAAGGCTTTTGATGAATAGAGATTTAAATATCTAATATCAGCTATTGGGATGATCAACTTTGATTAGGTTTTTCTTAAAAATAATTCTTATTATTTCTTAAAATATGTGTGTCCTAAGTTGTCTAGTTCATCACTTTCTTAAGCTCATGTTTTATTTGGCCAAAAATATCTTTATGAAGACTTTCCTTAGATTTTTTATAATTTTTGATCCTTCAGAAGTTATGCTTTTAACTTCGGAAGCAAATCATGCCTTCAAAATACATAACTGTCTAAGAAATTTACCTTCGGAAGAAGTTTTCAATCTATGTTCTGAAGCTTAAATACTTGTCTGAGACACTTATTCATTTTACAGGACAATTTACTTCCGAAACAAAATTAACTCTCGGAAGCTTTGTTGTTTCATATACAAAGCACTCATGTTTTAATTTCCCTCCCGAAAAAAATTCTCAAAACTCTCAGGAAAAACTTCCAAAGTCAGTTTAGCTTCGGAAGCTTTTTAATTAAAACTTCTGAAGATAATTAACCTTCGAAGCTTTTTAAATTCTAAGAAAACTACTTTTTGAGCAAAAATAAACTACTTTTTCAGTGGTGCGACCGACATCTGGATTTCAAAGTTTATCCTCTTTCATTAAACTTTATCTGAAATTCTTTTCACATATAAACCAACGGTTTCCCCCTCTTTCTATCATCTTTTCTTCCTGGAAACCTAAAACCCAAATTTCTCTCTGAAATTTCTTTCTTCCTTCTTTCTTCATCTTTAAGCTACCTCACAATAGCCAATCTCGCTCACAGAAATGATCCCAACTTTACCATGCAGCTACACACGCAACATAATCAGGTTGCTCTGTTAAGCTCTGAGAAAGATCCTAACTTCTCAGAGGTTTGTCGATTCATAGCTTTGTCCAACTACTTCACCTCCCTATCCATTGATCCTCCACTCTATGAGGATCGCCTGCTTGAATTTTGGAAAACCTACCAAGAGGTTGTCCAGGATGGGGAGAAGGCACTGTCTGCCACAGTGTAGGGGAGAACAGTCTTCATCACTCCGACCATCATCAACATGCATCTTCAGCTCGATGATGAAGAAGGTGAGGTGTTCTTCCCAAAGGAAGTTGTTAATCATTCTTATGAGCATATGGGATCAGAGGGAGATTTCCCTGTAAAGACCTTTAAGAAAGGGAAAGTCTCATCCCAGTGGAGATTCCTGCTCCATGTGTTCATCCACAACTTGTCAAACAAGCATGGTGGATGGGACTAGATTCCTGAGGATCTCTCCTTTATCATCCATGGAATGATTCAAGGGGTCAAGTTCAGGTATTCTCACTTTGTTTATACCAACTTGCTTGATAACTTAGACTCCTTGGAATATTACATGTTTCGTAAATATGTCCGGTACATTCTTAACTGTGAACTGGGTTCACAATTAAAGGAAACAGGTAACATTCTTAAACTTGGACAGATGAAGCCCGACATCTTTAAAATACTGAGAAAGCCCAGTGTTGGCTTCTCTGGGGTAGAAACAACCCTAGTCCCAAAAATGTTAGAGCTCATTGCTCAAGGTGACAACCTAGCAACACAAGGTAGTGTTGAACCCAGACCTACTGTTTCCCAACCACCCACACAACCTTAAATCACCCTCACTTACCAAAGAAAACCCAAACGAACCCAGCTGAGACTATTCAGTCTGTGGAGGCCCCCATATACGTAACCACACACGAGGAAGTGGACACTGGAGCTCCCACTTCTCCTGAGGAGGAGATCACTCCTATCTCTTCAAGGATGAGTGCTGAGGTTCCTCATGCTCAGCCTGATGAGATCATTAGCCCAACTACCTTAAGCCACCACTCTGAGTCTCAATACTCAAGTGACCAACCTTCAGGGGATAGTTACAATCCCGAGCCTATAGATCTCAACCAACCAATTCCCAACCTTGATTTCTATACTGATGAAGATCTAGGTTTGAGTGAGTATAATGAGTTTCTCTTCTTTACCCCTACTCAAAGAGAGACGAATGCTCACGAGTCTCCTATATCTATCCCACATCAATCACCTACAACTGAGGTGGACACTTCTAAACCTGTTCATGATGTCCATATGGAAGAGGCTCTCACTTCTAAAAGTGATTACATCATCAAGACCTCAACCATGGAAGCTTAGCCCACTGACATCTCAACTGAGACAACCAATGAGTAAAGGAACTCCAGCAGCCAAGAACCTAAAGCTGGTGGTGAGAGTGAGAACTTTGGTCTAGTCATCTCATCCGCCACTAATTCTTCTGATGAAGATGAGGGGAACCTAAGACTAAAGGTGCAAAAACTGTCTAAAACATGCACCTATTTAGTCTCAAAGGTCAGTCACCTTGAATCTCAAATGACTATCTTACACAACAGGATCAATGGTCAGCAACTTGAGATTTCAAATCTTAAGGAAAAAACTAGCTGGGACACCCTTAAGAAAAGCTCAACCAGGAACACAAGAACCTGTGGATGTGATTGACCTATCTTCCGCTCACCTATGCAAGTGGGTGATGTTACCAAAAAGGGGGAGAAAGTCATTATAGCTATAGAACCTGAGAGTTCTTAAGAGGGAGTGGACATTGAGGACATAACATCCTCACTTGCAATTGTGCATTCTTAGCAACCTCCTCAAATTCAAATTGATGTGGACTACACAGACTTCTTCATACAAAGTCTGTTTGAGGATCGGATACCAAGGGCTATGTCATGTTCACCATCTTTCAATAACATCATTGCGTGGAGGTATGACAGCATCAGGAAACCCCTAATCATCATTAGAGTTCAAGGACAGCAAGTGGTCTTAAATTTTCAGACTTTGAACTACTATGAAGGTCTGGATCTAGTCAACATGCCACTTGTCAATCCAAGAAAATCAAGAAAAATTGACAGGCTGGCTCAAAGAATCCAAGACAAGATCACTGTAGAGTTCATTTTCAGAAGGAGACTTAAGTGATCACGCAATACGATCGGTTAACTGGATGTTAAGGAAGACCATAAGATTAGTTTCATAGGGGAAACCTTGACTGAAGGCCAAGTGGCAGAACCTGAGAGCCCTGTCTCATCATCATGAACTGTTGTAGAGATTCACATTCCTTTTGAGACACCTGCTGGTGAAGATGCTTCTCAACCTCTCTCATGCTAGAGCTCAAAAGCTGTATCAAACAATGAAGGCCAAAGCTCTCTCCACCCAGAGTCATAAAGGGCTATGAGTGACAAAGGGAAAAGAAAGATGACATCTGAGGAGATTGAGAAGGAGGAGAGAGAGAGAGGAAAAGGAGGCTGAGGGGAGAAAGTTCCTCTGCTGAGTCTTCAAGACTCATGGAGTCTGCTATCAGGGCTGCCTCCAGACCAGATACTCAGAATGATGAGTTAAGGGCAGTGAGGATCAATTATTTGCAGACAAGGAACTATGAGATAGACAGTGTCATATCTCTCCTCTTAGATGATTTGAATGAACTAGTTTATCTGGAAAGGTCAAGGGAGAAGAAGGAGGCAGAAGATGCAGAGCTTCTTGTACAAATGAAAAAAGAGAGAAGAAAGAAAAGATTGTACAAACATGTGCCTGCCCTCTCCCTGTTCAAGAAAGTCCTGCACAAGAGGATGTGGTCCAACAAGAACCTCAAGTAGATAAAGAAGAAGATATGATCAAGATGATCAACTACTTGAGTGCCACAGGCCTCTATCAGGCAGAAGCACTTCTTCCCTTGTCGTATGACTATGTTGAGTTTGAGTACATAAAACAACTTGAACTTGAGATAGTCAAGGACAAAAAGACAACTAAGAAAAAGCTAAAGGAAGAAGCTGCAAAATCAAGAGCCATCATCCAAAAGGGCATGAAGAAGTCTGCTGACATGCAGAGGATGACAAGCCTCTTGAAGCTATATGGATTCTCTGGAAGGAGATTTGGCCCCATGTCTCTATCCACTATGGATAAGCATATTAGGGTAATCAAGCAGAAGATCAAAAGTGGAGAGCTCATTGACATACACTTCACTCCAAGTCAAGCCCCACCTAAAGTGGAGGTTAAGGTTGAACAACCAGAGACAACACAACCTGGACCTCCTACTGAAACTCAGCAAGCTTCATCTTCAAATCCATAGCAGGGTCAACCTCACTCTCCTTTTGAGCCTGGGAGAGAGGATGTCCCAACTGAGAAAGACAATGAAGATCAATCTCGTACTGCAAGTCAATCTTCTCAGTTAAAACCAGTGAAAAGAATGAACAGGATAGCTTCTAAACCAATGCCAAAGAAGAAGAAGATTGCACCCTCTTCTAACCCCAAGATGAGTCAGAACATCCTGAGGATGTGCAGCCAGAGGATGCTACATCAACTCCAATTCAAATAGCTCCTCTAGCATCTGGAAGACCCATCTTGTCTTGGACATACACCACAAATGCAGAAACATGGCATGTCATTAGAGATCAAGGCACTGAAGACACTTACACATGGCAAGATATGTTTTAGTTGCCTCTACATGATCTCTTTGATTTGAGATGACATTTTGACAGTCTGAAGGATCCTCATCACCTTATGAAGAAAGGAATGGTGATCATCCTAATAAGAACTGTTTATATCTGAAGTCTACTAAGTGTTTTGGTAGCATCAGCCTAGGGGGAGTTGTAGAGATTAATGAAGAGGCTGATGCAACCTAAACATCCAAAGTCTGTCCTGCATACTGCACAAGTGCAATGAAGAAGAATGCTTAGGAAGTTTCACACATACAACAGAAATATTCTAAGTGTGAAATCTTCCGAAGCCAAGACCAATATCTTCCGAAGCAAAATATGAAGTCTTCCGAAGCCTCAGAGACAAAGTCTTCCGAAGCTTCAACTTCTGAAAACAGATTTCTTTCGAAGACTTCTAACACATGCTTTATCTAATGTACTTTTCCATAAAGCTGGACACCTTTCCGCTGCATCTCTGTAAGGTCACCAACTTACATAAGTTGGTGAAAAGGTCCATGCTTTTGGTAACTGGACATTTAGGTCTTGAGTCTGTAACTTTCTACTTCTTGCTTTATCCTTTTTGTAATAGATAAGGATGTTAGCTATGGCATGTCATAGTCACTAGTCAAAAGGCAATCTGCCTTTTGACTCTACAATTGATTTTGTTTGTGTCTAGTGAATTGTATCTAGCTGGCTTTCAAAGTTCAGTCGGCTGTAGGTTGTAGTATAAGTATTCCTTGTTCTTGTATCTTTCCATTATGCTTTATAACACTTGTAATAGAACTTGAGAAAGCAATATACTGCAGTCTTGAAAACCATCTCACTGTGTATTTTGCTCTTGTGTTCTGTCTCTCATATTACTTGTGTTCTTAGTGTCTTATTGTGGTTACTCCGGTCTTTCTATTTGATTAAGTTTGGTTAATCTCCTCTTTGTGTTGTTGTGTTGTATTTGACCCCCTTCACCGTTCCTGCACTTGACTACAAGAACTATCTTCTACACATAGCATGCAGTGCTGACTACCACTGCTAAGAATGTTAGAGGTAGTTTGGAATGAGCAAACATAGTTTGAGCAACCTTAATAAGTGTCTTGTTCCTCCTCTCAGCAACACCATTTTGTTGAGGAGTTCTAGGAGTACTATATTATCTAGCAATCCATTTTGAGTTATAGAATGAGCCAAGAACAAAGTTCTTAAACTCAGTCCCTTGATCACTTCCAATTATCTTAACCTTCTGATCAATTTGATTTTCTATTTTAAGAATAAAAGATTTTAGTGTTTCAGCAGTTTCATCTTTAGATCTTAAAAACAATACCCATGTAAATCTTGTAAAATCATCAACAATCACAAGGCAATATGATTTCCTTCCAATGCTTATTATGTTGGATTTTATATGCCCAAGACACATACAAGATTGATGTGGTTAGTACGTTATGATCCAATTCGGGTCATACCCAATAACAGGCTATACAAACACCAATAAATATACATTTTTTGATGAGATCATACAAATAAATATTGACACCAATTTAGAATATTGGTTTTCTAAAACCTTGCTTTTGTAAAAGAACAACATTATATGGATAATTTGTTCATGAGATATTATTTGTTTCATTATTTAAGCAAGTTAAATAATAACAAATGAAAGTGTGTTAATCTTATAAAATTAAAAGTGGTTTTAATTTTATAAAGTAATGGGTTAAGAGTGTAAATTTTATAAAATGTTGAAAATGGGGGGAACCCATTTTCAAGTGAAGTTTCGGCCGCCCAAAAGGGGCATTGGGGCTCCCTTTTGTGTCTTGGTCCAAAAAACATTTTGCCACTCTTGCACTCTTCTTTCATTTCACAGTTTTCTCTAACTCTTACTCAAGGAAAAACTCTCTCAAGTGTGGCTAAAAATTTCGGAATCCAGAAAAGGAAAGGCTGAAGATTTTTGGATTCTTGAGGGGCTAAGAAAGAGAGTTCTTTTGTGTTGTACTCCCTAACAAGCTTGGTGTTTGGAAGGGCTTATGGGTATAAAAGCTTGAGGTCTTCTCCTTTGAAGCCTAGACATTCAAGAACATCATTTTCTTCATCTTTTACATCTACAACATCATGTGCAAGAAAGGTTGTTTCTTTGTACACCCTATGGTTGTTTGTTTTGATTGATAGCATATGATTTCACATATATTATTGATCCTTATTCTTGGGTTTTGTTTGTGCTTTAAAATGGTGAAATTTTTCAGATTACAAAACATATGTTAAACCTATATTCCGCTGCGATTTTTCATGTTTAAATGGATAAACTTGCTTTGTTTTACATGATATAAAACCCAACAATGGCATCTAGAGCCGGTTATGTGGAATACGTGCTTCAAAAGGTCTTGAAAAGTTAGTTCTCATGGTCCTTTTCAACCCGTTAGGGGCTGTTTTGTTGTGGGTCTATGAATCCCTTATGTTTCAAGGTTTAATCTTGCATGCTTTAGTATAAACCTTGAAAGATTTACATCAAATGGTTGATTGTGTTGTTTGGACAAACCTTAAAATTTTAGTTTATGTTGGCTGAAACTTTAGAGCTGAAATAAGGGGTTCATTGTTGTTTTTGGATGTTGAATATGTTTCATATTTTGGTGCATAACATAGCCTTGGCCTTATGTGTTTTGGTTTTGGTTGATTGTGATTTGTCATGTTGGTTTTGTTTCTTGAAAGGGTTCTAATTTTGTGTTTTCTAGTTTGGGTTGTAATTTATTTATTCATTTGGTTATGTAATAAATAGATTAGGTGCATTTCTTTTATTAGAAAAGTTGTATTAGAATATGATTTTTGTAAAAGAAGATGCACAAGATGAAGACTCAAAGAAGGACACAAAAGACATGGACACTTGAATCATTTGGATGTGGTTTCAAGTAGGAGTTCATGGACACATTTTGATGTGTCATCTCTACCCTTAGGAAATACCTTATGACAACACTTGTGATGGAAACAAGTGTGGTCAACTTAGTGGCTATGGTTATGCACTCATGTTTGTATGTTTATGCTTGTTTGGATGTTTATTGTTTGATTGATTGGTTGATATTTGGATATGCATAACAATCTCATTAAGAAACTTTTCAAGCTGAAAATTTAATGGTTCTTTATCATTAAGTGGTTAATAAGAGGTTATTAAAAGGATTAATGGTTTTAATAAAAGAGGTTTTATTAAAAGTGAACCATAGGGTACCTTGTATTTGAAAGCATGCAAATATATGGTACGTAGAGTTTTCCAAAACTAAGATTAAGAAAACTTAACATTCCTTTTATAAACAAGTTTAACACCATCCTTTTGCAATACACTTGAGTAATTTGGAAACTCTTAATGGGATAAAGGTCACCTAACCATTTTGAGGGAACTTGTTACTTGAGGTGGGGATACCATATTTGTGGGATAAAGGTCACCTAAACAGTTATGTTGGAAAACTCACATGTGTGTGCAAGTAGGGTGACTTGATTTGCAAACCATGTTAAATGGATCACCTACAATATGGTTTACAAAGGTGTTGATGGGATAAACATGCTGAATATACATATGATGTTTTAAATTTGATCCCATGCCCTAGAAGTTGCAAAGGGTTGCAATTGTCAAAGCGTTGACTACCTTGTTAATATAAATAATGGGATAAAGGTCACCTAACCACTATTTAAATGTAACGTTGGATTCTAGAAATTTAAAATTGTGTAAGACACTTCAAAAGGGGTTTGAATTATTAGAATATGAATAATATCAAAAATACTAAAATTGAACTTTGTTATATTTTGTAGATGGCCACCAACAGTAATGAACACATTGAAATCCCGTCCGCTCACTCACTATCACAAAGGACCATTCTCCAAAAGGAGAGTCTAAACCATAATAACTTTATTGATTGGTTTCGAAACTTGAGAATTGTTCTCAAGCAAGGGAAACGATCATAAATATTAGAGGATCTATTCCCGATCAACCTAATGACGATGATGGGGAGGCCTACAATAATTTGGTAAAATACACTAAGGACTCGGTCGAAGTGTCTTCCCTCATGTTGGCAAGTATGACTCCATATCCCCAAAAGGAGTACGAACATCATGGAGCATACGACACCAACCCAGTTGAAGGAAACGTTCCAACAACAAGCACGGGTTGAGCGCTTCGAAACGGTTCGAGCACTCCAGGCGCGTCGTATGGATGACACCCAATCTGTTTCTGTTGATACATGTGTCCCTAGTTTCTTATCTTAATCTAATATCTTCGTATTGTCTTACGCTTATGTAAATGTAATAGTTGGGTACTTAATGAAATACAAGTGTTTGGTTGTGTTTATAATGTTTAATATTTCACTAATGAGTTGTTTAACGCATATTGACTTGATTATATATGTCTGTGATTCTTTGAATTGTTATGCATAATGTTATAATATTGAATACATTCAAACTTGGTGAAGTGAAGTTCTCATGCGTCCGACTGGACCATGCGCCCCAACAGTGGTCATGCGTTCGAATGCCATGCGACTGAGTGTCCATGCGCCTGAATAGTTCATACGCCTGAACAACTTGATGCGTCTTACTCAGTCGTATGACTGAACACTCAGTCGCACGACTGAACACTCAGTCGCACGACTGAACACTCAGTCGCACGACTGAACACTCAGTCGCACGACTGAACACTCAGTCGCACGACTGAACACTCAGTCGCACGAATGAACACTTAGTCGTGCGAATGGCTCAACCGCATGGCTCAATCGCAAAAATGAACCATGCTAATGGTTCAGTCGCCCGAATGAGCAACCCTAACCTATAAATACCACCTAATTCGTGGAAAAACATAATTATTGAATGCACTTCTACTCCAAACGTACCCTAGCTGTTTAGAAGCCTCTAAGTTCGTACTCCAAGTTCATAGAACACTGTAGATCGATTCGTAATTGATTCTTGATGTTAGATTTAATATGTTATTGTGTCTACGCGCGTTCTCACATGATTGGATCGCCAATAAAATAGGATTCCGCACTATTTGGTTTGGTTTAACACATTAATCAGTTTGTGTTTAGTTCAATTACCAGATCCCAACAATGGGTATCAGAGCCGATTACTGCTGGAATGATCTAACAATCATTCTACCAACCCGAGCTCTTGATTTCTGGATCAAATTTCAGATCTTGATGTTAAACCACTTCGTGTTCTTCGTGTTTTGCTCAGATCGTGTTACGTGTGGTGTTTCTACGTTAGAAGGAGATGGAGATGATGGTGATGATGATGATAGTGATGATGATGATGATGATGTGGTGATGATCAAGGGGATGACACTGATGCAGGTGATGATGTTAGTGATGATGATGATGAAGAAGGAGATGCATGTGCATATACATCAGCTTAAGGTAAAGAGAGGCGCATAAAGAAAAATCAAGACCAAGGAGCCCGATCATCTTCTGTTGATACTACTGACACACTAGTTATTCAAGACAAGAGTAATGCATAGTTGTTTATGTTATTTAAATCATGTGTATTTCAATATTGTATCAAATAAATGTAATTAATGTTTATGGTTATTATTGATGTTTACTGCTTTCATTGTTGACTAATGGGATTTGTACATGTTTTGCATCAAGCATATCCAAATTTTCAAGGAGATGAATATGATGTTGCTCTCCCCAACAGATCAAGACTTAACTTACAATGATTCTTGATGTGCGGGGGATTGTCAGGAGATCAGTGAATTACACTCCTGAAGAAGGAGAGATAATTCATGATCTAACCGACGAGCAACTGACTGATATGTTCCGACTCAATCCTGATGAGATCGTGAAAGATGCTCCAACAGTCCATGTTGAAAGTGATGACGAGCTCAAGGACATCGATGAGATAGAGATCGAGGATGCCACAACAGCTCACGATCCGGAGTATGCTGACGAAGAGGGAAATGTGGTCCCTAATTTAGGTGATTCCCTAGTCAGTGATACATTTGATATACTGGATTAGATGGAACAAGAGACTGGCAGTGTCGAAGAACAAGCCCAAGCCTCAAACGCAGATGTTGATATCAGAAAGGCTGAATAGGCTGCATGTTTTGAGGAGATCCGAGCACGATGATCTGGTCCTAAACCAAATGTATACACCAAGCTCTACAGAGTAAAGAAACATCAAAAAGTGTCAGGCAAGATTATCGCATGGGCTCATTTTGATGATCTTAATGTATACGCGATAAAGAAGGAGATAGGTATCGAGTAATTTAGATTCCCGCATGATCTAAAGTATGTACCTGGTTTTGAGCTTAACCAGCCGGCTAAACTGAAGTTACTATATGCGGACCCGAGGAAGATGTCAGGCTGGTTTGAGGCTGCCCTGAAGAAAGAGTACCACACCAGGTGGGTCAACTTCAAACCTCAACAACCGACGAGGTATATCAGACGTTCTGAAGTTGAACCCATAACTGAAAGCCTAAGATAGTGCTGAAGTGGAGTCCCCAAGAACAATGTCAACAATCCCTCTCAGGGAAATCCCGCAGGACTTCACACCACATGTTAAATGGTGGTACTATGATTGGAGAACAGGAGAGGCGGTCATAGTTCTGAACAAAGAAGGGAAAATGGACACTATCAGTCGTGCGAATGGATCAACCGCATGGCTCAGTCGCACGAATGAACCATGCTAATGGTTTAGTCGCCCGAATGAGCAACCCTAACCTATAAATACCACCTAATTCACGGAAAAACGTAAGTATTTAATCCATTACGATTTCAGACATACCCTAGCTGTCCAGAAGCCTCTAAGTTCGTACTCCAAGTTCATAGAATGCTGTAGATCGATTCCTAATCAATTCTTGATGTTAGATTCAATAAGTTATTGTGTCTACGTATGTTCTCACTAATGGATCGCCAATCAAATAGTATTCCACACTATTTGGTTTGCTTAACACGTTAATCAGTTGGTGTTTCGTTCAAATACCAGATCCCAACAAGTGGTATGAGAGCCTTGTCTCTTGATTACGTGTTGATTCAATAGTTTTGACACAAAAATTGTGTTTTTGCATCAAAAACGTAATCCTTTTGTGTCTAACGGAGTCTTAGACACTTCTTGATCGAAAAGTTGAGTTTTTTCTGGCATACGACTATTAGGGTTTGATAAACTTCAGCAAGTTCAGTCGCTCACGATTATCAAACTTCAGCAAGTTCAGTCGCACGATTAGACCAATCGCACGACTGAGTTTGTTCGCACTCTCCACCCGTACGATTGGACTCATTCGTACCTTCAATTGTACGATTGAGAACTTCATTCGGATTGTTCAATCGCATTTGTTCATTCGGCGACTGACTCATCCACATTTGTTCAGTCGCACATTGAACCATCCGTATTGTTCAATCGCACGAATAAGCTCAATCGCATACCTCGATTCGCATACAGTAGCAGTTTGTTAAACAGTAAAGTTAAACCTAATGGAGGACCAGTTTTCAGCATACACAACAAGTAGAGACACACGTATTCAGAATCTACTGTTGTTGGAGAACGAAGTGGGGATTCACAATAAACCCCCAAAACTTGTTACAAATTGTGGGCCGCCATCGAGTCGGGTTATAGCATTCCAGTAGGAGCTGACGGAGTCAAACTTACTCTAAGTGGCATGTCGGATGATCAGAAGGTAAAACACAATGCTGAAAAAGAAGGCTATGCTATGCTTACTCAGTCTCTTCCGAAGGATATTTTCCATCAGTATTCGGAGTATACTCAATCAAAGAGACGTTAGGATGCGTTGGAAAGGAGTTATGATGGAAATGCCTCTCTAAAGGCCATCAAGGCAAATGCCTTGAAGAAGGAGTTTGAAAACTTTCTTCTATGGGAAAAGAAGGCCTTGATGATGTGATGACAGATTCTACCACCTGATGAGTGAGATGCACAATCATGGAGTTGTTACATCAATGGAGGACAAGGTATCCAACTTTGCTCATGGCTTACAAGAAAATGGGCTTCATTTGTCTCTAATCTCAGACAGAATGAAATGCTCTCAAAGTTAGATATAAATGACTTCATTCTGAAACTGAGAGAAGAGGAGCTCAGGATGAAGTATCGAGCCCAAAAGGCAAACTACGATCAGAATCCTACACTCTAAAATGCTACTCCTTCGGTCAAGACATTGAGCGCCCCTGCAAACCGCCTTCATCTCAAGCACAGCAGTTCCACCACAACCCTCAACTTCAGGATCCGAAATGTCAGGGTCGTCTAGCACCCATCATATGCTATCTGAAGCTAATGCAGCGAAGCTTAAAACTGACAACCTTGAAAATGTAACTATGGAGGTTGCCAGAAAACATATTGACCTTTTAGCTGCGGTGGTTCAATCCTACGATGGATTAATTGCTGGAAAGATAGGTAACTGCCACCTGGCAGATGAAGATTATGAGCAGGTGGATGATGAATGGAGTTGGAACGTATGGACATAATATGGGCTCTGGCAAGTGCTGTCCGACGAGCTAAAAAGTTTGTCAAAAAGACCGGACAGAACTTGGTTGCAACAAAACACACAACCTTTGGGTTGATAAGTCAAAGGTTACATGTTTCAACTGCGGTGAGAAGGGACACTTCAAGAGGGAGTGTATAAAACCAAAGAAGACAGGTAATGGCAATCCCTTCTCGTCATTTAATCGTCAGGACAAGGCCACATCTAGTAGCTCTAACTCATCAAGTAAGGATCCAAAGCCTTAACTGCTAATGAGGATGAAGGACAGGACTGGAGCTTTCGGTTCGTGTCACCAGGAGAGTCCAATATAGCTAGTGTGGAGGATATTGCTGATGATTCTGCGAGTGAGGGAGATATAGCAGTAGAGCTCGCGATGTCAAATTCTGAAGACACTGCAAATATGGTCAACACCTGCCTGAAGAAGAAAAATCTACATCACTATCTGAATCACCAGAACCAGAGACAACCGAGTCTGCACCCATGGCTGATTCCTCTTCAACATCTCAGGTAAGTACTACTGACCAATTGTTTAATAATCATGCTTGCTTAGAATGTAATAAATTAAGAG